>BLKR01003269.1:0-153065 GCA_011170035.1 Teleogryllus occipitalis | reverse complement strand
ATACTTTTATCCATTCTATTACCAAAAAATCCACTAATTTACAAAATTCTACATTTGTCTACTCAACGTTAGGCTTGAAACGGGCAAAATTCGCGAAACAAAACAAGGAATTTAAAAAAAATTATAATAGATGCGCAGCATTGATATCAAAATAACACGATTTTAAATCGGGAATAACAAGTATTTTAAAATATTGTACTGTTATTTTCATTTTTACACGAACAAAACTGACCTAGAGCACAAACTTTACTGTGAAATTGCGATCTTAATGCTTCGGATACCTCGAAGATACACGTAGTACTTCGGAAAGAAATTCGTTTAGCAAGAAATATCTCAGAATTCTAGCTGTATAACGAAGAAATATCATGGTTTTATTGTATCTGTATGTAATTCAATAAATCCCGTCTGGACGTCTCCTGTCTGCCTTGATACGCGTTTTATTCTTACTATACTGTTTGTCTCCTTTACTTAGATAGAAACAAAATAGTAAATGCATGTACTGATTCACAAACGCTTTTCATAGATAATGTGAATAAAGATTATGGAACTGTTGGTGTTACAGTTACAATTATTCTTAATGTGTCAAAACGTATTTGCAATGTCTTACATTGAAGTTAATACGGTTTCCAGAAAGTAGGTCTGATAAATATTTCTGGAATCCCTTGTCTTCATGGGAGAGGCTTAGATTGTAAATTGAAATTTCATAGCTTTAAATTAAAATTAAATAAATTTCAAAATTAAATTTGTCGAAAAAGGGTTTTGAATGTGGAAATGTTCCTGAACATTGATTGCTATGGTGTATGCTATTGATGTTAATTATGTATGTAGATAGATCAGTAGGTATAAATATATTTTGTGTTTTCAATTTTGTAAAATACAACAAATATAATACAAATTTTTAATAAAAAAATAACAGTGATTTTTTTCATTTCAAAAAAATATTTCGACCAAATTTAACAAAAAAATACTGCTTTTAGTTACACACAAGGCGACAATATTAATGACGTCTTTCTGTTTTCTAGGATATTATAGTTGAGAAAAGAGTTGCATAAAATCATCTTTGTTGAGAGAGATTATCGATTTTCCCCCATATTCCTGAAGCTACTTCCAACCTGTCAATTGTCTTTGGAAGTACTTTCGACTCCAAGTAAAATGAGATAAGACCATATACAGCGTTGCCACTAGGCAAGATAAGAAAAATCAATATTTTCACTCACCGCTGAGAAAACTGAACTACTTCCTATTCATTATACAAAGGGCTCAGAAAAGCAAAGCCATACAAGAGCTAGTTATCTCAATAGAGGAAGGGAGACCTGTCTGTTTCAGAGGCGGAAAATACTGTTTTTTTAGAAATAACTAGCAGTTTATAGCTCACAGCAATTCGCTATTGCTCCAGCTTTTCTTGTTATAAGTATTTTGCTTTCCTCTCTCTCAGATTCAAAGGTTAACTTACCTACTGTTGCTCCAAAAATCACACAGACATTTTCGTACTTGTTAGTCTCTTAATACATTTAGTGAGTTAGATTTTCCGTTTTCCCCGTCCTCATCCCAGCTACTAACTATTGGCGCCTGTGACACATTTTTACTTTATCATACTTCGTGACAAGAGAAAGTGTTGTAACCGTGTGCCGACGGATTTTATACTGAAAACTCTTATTAACAGGTCGTGGTAAGGAAAAAGAGGATAAAACGTATACGAGAATACAGCAAATTACTTCCTCTAACACGTTGTGTAATCAGTAGAGCCCGGACGTTTGGCAAAATGCGTATTTGTTATTGTTACTATTTTACAGAGTTAGCAGAAATTTTTTTTCCCAGCGCAGGACATTTTACCCAAAAAACAGAGGACATTTCAATGAAAAGGAGGGCATTTTACATTTTTGATAGACCACGATGTATAAACTATGTACTCAACAATTCCAAACTAAATTAGTCTTTGAAAATCACATTAGACTTGACGTCATTAAAAATGAAAGCTTCCGACGGGATAACTTCGCCCTCGCACCCACCTTCGTTATGCACCAAACAATAAGCATCAATAATACTTATATCACAATAAGCCTAATGATCTATTACGAAGGCCATTTATTTGAGTAAAATTCTAGATATTCAAGACATTAAGTCCCTTGAACTCATTTAATTACTTTGAAATTATCCCAGTAATATTTTCAATTCAACAGAACAAAAGAAGAGAACATTCCATGAAATTTTAAGAAAGGAGGGAGGATAGGAGGACAATGTTAAACTAGAGGTGCTACAGAATGGCACAGACTTTCTCGTAGTAAAGTTTTCTAATTTCCTTGGTGTGCTCTGGCTTTAATGTCTTGCTCTTTTCTCTGGCCAGTGGCCACTTATCGTAGAGCAAAATTATTTTTTCGAAATTTTCCCAACTTTTCAGTTTTCAAATAGTAGAACCGAAATATTATTTCAAGCATATTAAAGAAGGCTAAAAACTTATCGTAAATACCAATATTCATTCAAAAATTTTGATTAGTTTTTAAGAAAATGGCGTTGAGGTCTTTCCGTAAATGCAAAATTTTAAGCTCTTTTTTACAGGAATCTATTGAGTTTTCAGAAAAGTTCATTTGAAGTGATTTAAAGTACTTATACTCGTAAATGTAATAATGTATACAAATCGATGGAAATGTCTATATTAATGATGGTATTAAAAAAATTACATTTGTGTATTTTTTGAAAAAACAAATGAATACACTGAAAAGAACTTTACGTTATATTAAACAGTGCAACTAGCACTATCAATTGCAAAAATTTCAAGAAAAAATTTGGAGCCATTTTCGAGAAAATGGCATTTGTGCGTTTCTGAACATACGGAATTTTGAGCTCATTTTTACAGAAAACTGTTGAGTTTTTGAAAAACTATATTTGACATTATTTAAAACACATGTTCGTATATATCTAATAATGTGAAGAAATCCTTGGTAATGTAAATATTACCGACGAGAGAGGCAAGTCAAAATAATTTAATTTTTGAAAAATTTGAAAAAACGAAAGAATAGAGCAATATGGCGTTTATGTCATCGGATAGAGTGCATTTGGTACTATCCCTACCAAAAACTTAAAAAAATTTGAAACTATTTTTGAAGAAATGGATTTGGGAGTTAAAGTGTTTACAAAATTTGATGAAACTAAACAAAAGGAAGATTTTTTTCAGATAAATAATATGTTCTTATTCTTTCAATAATTGTATTACACATTTTCGTAAATTTATGAAGGTTGTATAACTCACTTCAGAACCAGTTATCAAATACTCATTGAACTGGAGATGAAATATTATAAGAATGGATCAAATAAGTGCACTTCATGTCTATGCAATTGCGATCTTTAGACCTTTAGATATCTAAATATAATACTACATGGATAATATATAATTGTCATTGCTATTTAATGTTTTTTGCAATTATGTTTTTCTTTAGAAATAAGTTGAAGGGAAATATTTTCAAGCTCTTCTCTTTGTTTAAATATTGTTGGCACCATTAATTGCTTAGTTTCTCTGAATGTTTTGTTGAAAATAAAAGATATCAGTCCAAATTTAAATTTCGGTAACCAACAAAATCAAAAATAAAGAAAAATAAATTTCATAAATTTTGGTAATTAGATTTATTTTCTCCTATTTGATCTATTTCAAGAAATTTTATGACATTATTTAAAGCGCATGTACTCATAATTATAATGTAAACAAATTTTCGCTAATGTAAATATTAACGATGTAACAAACATGTCAAAAACTTTACATTTTTGTAATTTTTTAAAATAAAAGGATAGAGCAATATGGCGTTTATGCCATCTTATAAGGTACATTTACCACTATACCTTCAAGAGTTTAAAGATAACTAGAGGTGTTACAGAATGGTACAGACTTTCTCGTAGTTAAGTTTTCTATTTTCCTTGGTGTGGACTGGCTTTACGTCTTCCCTCATTCTCTCGCCAACTACCATCTATCGCCGCCGAAAATACATTTTTTTGACATTTTCTCAACTTTTCGCTTTGTTAATACTAGAACCGAAATTATACTTCAAGAATATCAAAGAAGAGTAAACCCTTGTTATTAATAACAATTTTCATTGAAACATTTGGAGTAATTTCTAAGAAAATGGGGTTAAACGTCATTGCAAATGCGAAATTTAAAGCTCTATTTCACAGGAATCTATTGAGTTTTCGAAGAACTTCACTTGAAGTCATTTGATCCACTTCTACTCACAAATGCAATAATGTATACAAATTGATGGAAATGTGCGTATTCAGGTAGTGAGAGATATTTCGAAAAAATTACATTTGTGTACTTAAAAAAACAAATAAATATACAAAAACTAACTTTACGTCTAATTAATAATATATTAGCACTATGGAGTCGGAAAATTTGCAGAAAAAAATTTGGAGACATTTAAAAAAAATTGCGTTTTAGGGATTCTGAAAATGCGGAATTTTGAACTCGTTTACATAGAAAACTGTTGAGTTTTCGAGGAACTTTGACATTATTTGAAGCACATGTACCCATATATATAATAATGTGAAGAAACCGTCTATAATGTAAATATTACCGATGTGGGAGATAAGTCGAACAAATTACATATTTTAATTTTTGAAAAAAATAAAGGACTAGAGCAATATGGCGTTTATGACATCGCATAGGGTATATTTGGCGCTACCACTACCAACAATTTAAAGAAACATTTTGGAGCCGTTTTTGAGAAAATCTTGTTTTTATAATTTTTTAAAATTCCAAATATTTTACGCACTATTGCAGGAAAACTACTAAAATTTTCAACTTTTGGAGCCGTTTTTGCGCGCAGCATAACATAACTTTCTCTTCACTACGTATATTACTCCGTATATACGTAGTACGTATACGAGAAAGTAAAAATAGCCAGCATTAGATCACAGCTGGAAAGAGGGTGATGCAAAACCAAAAACCTAACCTAGACTAAAGAGATCAGAAGACAACTAGTACCGTACGAGGGTTTGTGGAGGGTTTCGACTGCAGATGAGTATGATCGCCTGGTCTCCGAGGCTCGATCGCTAACTTTCGCAAATGCCGTGCAGTTGCAACGGAGTGTCTCTTTTCCTGGAAGCTCTAGAACTGTGCTGAGACGTTTGAAGGAGGCAGGACTAAATTTTCGACGCGCCGCAAAAGAGGAGAAGCTCAGAGATGAGCATAAACTGTACCGCCTTGCGTTTGCTGAGGATAACATAAATCGTGATTGGGAAGATGTTATCTTCTCAGACGATTGTGTGTTTTCTTCTGCTAACGATGGTTCGGTAAGCGTTTTTCGACCACCCGGCACTTGACACATTGCGGAATATGTGGCTGAGGCTTACCGCTCCGGTCGCGTATCCGTGGCGTGTTGGGGGTGGATGAGCGCGCGCGGATTAGGTATGTTGCACAGAATAGACCAAGGCCCCCATGGGCGAGGATTGACCGACGGGGAATATGTGCACATCTCAGAAAATGTTATGGTCCCTTCCGTACGGATGCTTTATCCTGACGGTGTAATACGTTTTCAGCAGGACCATTCTCCAGTCCATAAATCTCAGTTGGAAGTTCTTTAGGAAGAACCACTATATTTTCAAAATTTTCTCAAAAATGGCTCCAAAAATCTTGGTGTAACTTCGACCTCGGACAGCGTGAAGAACGCTTAAGTGATTAGCGTAGGTCACATTTTCGTTGAAATATCTAATTTTTCGAAAAATAAAATGTTCAAATTTTTCGGTGCTTTCCTCGATCTACAATATTGAAGTTAGAGATTTTTCCTTCATGGAAAGGGTTCTTTAAAGACAAATTTTGAAATAAGATCATGTGCTACAATTTATCAAAAATATGAGTGTTTTTCGCAAATTTTGTGTGGAATTTAGACAGTTTTTACATATTTTAAGCATTTTTTTTTCTAAGAAACCGGTTCCAATTTTTTCTTTAAATTTTCTTCTCGGTGGAAAAAAAAGGAGTGTTAGTCCCATTTCCAGCAAACTCTGAATTTTCGAAAATTGTTATATATAAACATTTCAAAACTACAAAATTGAAGATAGAGATTCTTTCCATAAACAGAAACTGTTCTAAAAATCAGCTCTTTAAAAGAGATAATTTAAAATTGTTTAAAAAATGAGTACTTTTTCCGTAAATTGTGCTTAAAAATAAGCTTTTTTCACAAATAGAACAATAAAACCTTAAGAGAATGGCCCCTCAAAGTCTCAGAATTTTCGAAAATTTCAAAGTTTCATTTTTAAGTGGTGGTGATATCTTACTTTTCTCTGTTTCGTTTATTAATATAATTTTGGTATACTTGACAACACTTGTAATTTGTTGGCTGGTTTCGTGAACTCAACATGCATGTAGCCGACTGTGATTTATCCATTCGACATTCATTTGGTAAATACTCAATGCCGCATTTTACGCATCTACGCGTGACTTTACAGTAGTTTGACCGTATTTTTGGCACCGATGGCATTGAACTGGGGTTTTCTTTTTATATTGTGGTTCAAATTTGATGCATGCATTCAAAAGTTTGTCAATTTTGTAAATTTCTTTATTGTGAAAGTTCTGATTTGGTGTTGTGACGTTCTTTTGAGAAGAAATAAAAGAGGTCATCTTCGTCAACATATTATGTTGACGAAGATGACCTCTTTTATTTCTTCTCAATTTCTTGGTTGTTTTTGTGTGGTTCTAACTCCATAATGTGGAGGTGGAAAAAAGGGTGGTCTAAAATATTCTAGGATACCCGATATCGCACTTTCAGTATGTTACGAACAAGAAGGCCCTGAGATTTACGTTCATCTTTGACTTCTTCTTTGTTCACAGACAGTGAATATAACGAAGTACTACACGGAATACTCTGTTTTATTTTGTTTGATATTTGTGGTATTCCATATCTTTTTCATCCAGTACTTTAGTTATTTTTCTGTAGTCTTCAGTACTGAGTATGGTTTTACTTTTACTTGGTCTCTATGCATTTGATTTGTGAATTCTTTTAAATACATGTGTTAGTTTAGAAATTCTATTAACTTCGGTATATTCATAACATTTGCACAAATATTGATAATATACTGATACTTGTCGCATTTTGCGTTTACTTTTCATAGCGTCAAGTTCAGGTAGCTATATTTTGTTCATTAAGTCCCAAATAATCCAAACAGTCATTTCAAATTCAATAAAACTCTACAATTCCGTTGCTAATAATATAATTTGAAATGATTTTCTACAAACGATTAAAAGGAGATATGAACATGCCCCTGGCCGAAGGAACTAAAGTAAATGACTGACTACAATAAAAAAATATTTCAAAGAGCATTATATTAAGCGTCCAATGCCCCCAAAAGGGCTTGGAGACGCGTTAGGAAGGCGCAACAAATTTAAAAAGAACCTTATTCATTCTAAGAATGGTTATAATTAGTTGAAATGGTAGTGTATGGTGTTTGCTTTCCAGAGACACGGGAGCATTTGAAGAACATAATAAATTAAAGAATTTGTGAATGTTATGACTATTATAGTGTAGCGGGTTCCTAGTTGAAACGACTGATTCTTTTATATGCTCGGAGAATTTGTGCGATCTCAGAAGATGACCTTCTTGGCATTTACGTATTTAGGGAACAATTGTACTCGTAAGAACTTAAGTTTCCATGCTTTTGACTCGATAAGCAATGACCTCAATCGACTTACATTCTGAAGGTAGTTTCAAATAGCATTGTGGTGACAGGGTCAGATGGAAAAAGAGTGTACGTTGCGTTTGCAAAACGACTTGAAGGGCAGATTTGTGAGGTAACTGCGAAAAGATTGACTCTTAAACAAATGTGACTTGTCATGACGAACTAATTTCTAATAAACAATTGCATACTCGTATCTCGATAATGAAAGGAGATACCGCCGATCGGATTGTGGAATTTTGCATTTCGTTTAAAGACAGTTTAGAGAAAATAAAAAATTTGCAATATTTGCAAATTTATAAACAGTGTTCAATTTTTGCAATTCTGAAGTCGGAAGAGTTCCCTGATGTCCCAGAACCGAAAACTACGAATTAACAATTTTGCAACAAATAAAAATTTTATAAACAATTTCGAAACGTGTGCTGTACGGACCGGGAGGGTCCTCAATTTGTCTCCGAGTTGAATATTGCAAAATAACAATTTTGACAAGAGATGCTAAATTATTACTTAATACCTAGTTTAATTGTTGCAAAAATGTTAAATTTAGTAAAACCAGATACTTAAATACCATTTTTTCGCCAAAACTTCCCACCCCCAAACATTTTCCCGATTCTGGAGCCACCTTCGCACATTTCATTTCTTCGACCCGGATTCGTAATATTCGTTCATATACTTAAGTTGTTTTGCATTAAAATTAATTCAATTGATTTTTCGCAAGTAAATCTAGATCATGTGAAAAATGTAATTAAACATTTTTCAAATCCACTAATTCTATTGCATGTGGTAAATATATTTATGTCGTAATGTATAATATTATCTTTATTGATGTATTTCATGTAGGCCATCAAATGGCTTGCACTATGACGTAATGTGATCATTCCCGCCCCTTGTGCCTTCTGCGCCAATACTTTCAACCCTTAGGATAAACACACCTATCATACGGAACATTGATTCTAGATATGCTGATTGGGCGAAATCCGGCCTATCAGCTTCTCAGTCGTTGGCAGTTGGTTGAGATTGTTCTTTTGTAATAGTTAACTATGAAAGAAGCAGATGGCGTTGTTCTCCTTACAGTGCTGCCAGAATGTGCAGAAGTACTGGGACTTCAGAAATTGGCCATACCCATTTTACGTGACGACGGCGGTACTTTAATTTCTGCAAAGCCCATATTATGGCTGTGCACTCCTGTTCTGTTGTACATCGTAATAATTCCGTATCTGTGAATTTACGACTTAAGTATAACACCGGTTTTTCTTCTCCTCTATCATTATACTGAGCCAAAATGATGCCAATACCTCTTTTTGACGCATCACACTGCACTATAAAGTCCTTATTAAAATCGGGCGCGTAAGGACGGGTTCGTGACATAGAGCGTTCCTCAGTTTCTCGAATGCCATCTCGCATGCTGGCGTCCACGTTACCCTGCCTTGCCGTTCACGACCTCGCAATAAGTCCGTTAATGGCGCTGATATACCCGCATAATCGGGAATAAATTTCCTGTAGTAATCCGTTAATCCGAGAAAAGCACGCACTTGATTTTTCGTTTGAGGTACGGGGTGCTCTTTAATAGTTTTCACTTTGGCCTCTACCGGCCGCATCATGCCACTACCAACCATGTAGCCTAGGTATTGCACATTCTTACGCGCGTATTTACACTTGCTTGGCTGCACATGCAACTTCGCTTTCTCTAATATTAGAAACACCTGCTCTAAATGTCTAAGGTGTTCTTGCCATGTGTCGCTATAAATGGCGATGTCATCCAAGTATGGGACTGCAAATTCTGCACATCCTGCTAATAAAGCTGCCATCATCCTGCTACACTGAAAAGGTGCATTTTTTAGCCCGAAGGGCAATCTTAATGGCCTATACGTGCCAAAGCTTGAACAGAACGCCGCATATCTTTGCGCTCTAGGAGTGAGCGGTATCTGATGATAAGATTTTGCTAAATCCAATGTAGTAATAATCTTAGCTGCCGCTACTGCTTCTATCCTCTCCGCCATGTTCGGCAACGGAAAATATTCTGATTTTATAATTTGGTTTAGCTTACGATAATCTACGCACGGTCTTGGTTTCCGTCCCGGCGCCTCTACAAGAATTATAGGGGAAGCATAATCAGAGTCGCCTATTTCGATTATGTTACCCCGTAACATCTTCGCGATTTCTTCCTGCAAACTTTTTGATTGACGGGGCGACATTCGATAAGGCGCACTTCTTATCTTTTTCGACTCGTCCGTCAATTCAATGTCCATGGTGACGACATCCATCAACCCTGGTCTGTCTGAAAAGATATGCTTGTACTTTACAATTAAATTGAGCAGTTTGTCGCGGAACTCGTCTTCGACTTCTCTTTCTTCGAGCATAGCTTCCGCATCGAAGTCGACACTATCAAGGTTAATAGCGTACTTATCCAGCTCGTCTTCCTCAACTTCAAAGCTTGAGCTACGATCTGCTACATAATTCAGATATTCGGTACGCTGCACGTACGCTTTCAACATGTTAATGTGGTAGATACGCCCTTCCTTTTTCCCAGCCATTCGGACAGAGTAGTTCGTGTCCGATTTTTTCTCTACTAATTCTCCCGGTCCTATCCATTGAACAGAGAACTTTTTTGTGCGATTCGGGGCCAACACCAGCACCCAGCCGCCCGGCGCGAATTCTCTGTGTACGGCTCGCCGATCGTACCAAGTTTTTCTTTTCTCCTGCTCCTTAACAAGCTTCTCGTGAGCTAATTCGCGAGATTTCTGAAGCCTATTTATGAACTTGAACACATACTCGACGGAATTTTCTTCCTCGTCGTCCTCGCCTGCAAGGTGTTCATATAATAAGGTTATGGGAGCTCTGAGGTTCCTCCCATACACTAATTCAGCTGGAGTGAATCCGAGGCTCTCGTGCACCGTGGTTCTCAAAGCAAATAAAATCGCGGGCATTTGGTCCTCCCACTCCGTTCCTGCTTCCAAGCATAACACTTTTATTAAGCGATTCATCGTCCTATGCACGCGTTCGATAGGATTTGACTGCGCGTGGTAGGGCGAACTTCTCACCAGTTTGATCCCAAACTTCCTAGCAAATTCCCCTGTCAATGCGCTTGTAAAGCACGTGCCCTGGTCTGTTTGTAATTCCTTAAGAAACCCGATTCTACTGAATAATTTCAACAAGGCACTAATGATAGTTGTTGATTGCAAATCTGTAATTGGAATAGCCTCCGGATACCTAGACGCTGAACAAATGGCTGTCAAAATAAACTTGTTGCCTTCTTTGCTTTCGGGAAGAGGTCCACAAATATCAATATTAATTTTACGGAAGACTTCCGTTATCGGCGGTACTAACATTAACGGTGCTTTTTTACGATCATTTGGCTTACCAACCTTTTGACACACATCGCAAGTTTTCACATATGTCTCCATATCCTGGAAACAACGAGGCCAATAAAAGTATCGCGACATGCTGGCTTTGCTCTTAGTGCAACCTAAATGTGCATTCGCTGTTTCATGGCACACCTTGAGAACGGCGGCCCGATATTTAGCCGGATCTACTAACATTTTAAATTTTTCACCGCGCTTGCTGTGTCTTGACCGATACAAAATACTATTTTTCACGAAATACGACTCTCGCCCTCCTTCCGGTACGTTGGGCTTATTCGCGTCGTATAATGTTTTGATTTCCAGGTCACTTTGTTGTGAAGCTGCGAACTCAGTCTGGGTAACATTTATGAGCTCATTCACTTCGGGCGTTAGTACACTTGCACTGGCGTCCCTTTCACTAACGGCTTCCTCCTGCCTCAATTGTTCAAGGTTTTCTACCTGCTCGTTCGCGTGAAACTCGCCTGCCTCGCGGTCAGCCGGCCCCGACTCCTGAGTCACCTGCGACGTTTCAGCGGCTCTTGCCCGCGTCGTTACGGCTGCAACTAATTGTGGCTCAATAAATCCTGCCTTTACTTCTTCCAACAGAGCAGCTGTTCTATTACTTAATAAGTAATATCCGCCGTCGCATTCCCGAGGCACAACTGCGGCTTTAGTTACTACTTTCCCAAACGGCCCTTCAATAGTGACTTCTGCCACCGGGAGATTTCGTGGTGAGGCATCACGCGGTTGCAAAATCCACACGCTTTCTCCCGTTAAATTCTCGTCGCTAATAAATTTCTAGTGGACAAGATCGAAACTGGCACCACAATCGCGTAAAAATCAGCCGGGAATTTTATTAATTTTGCCAAAGAACACGTAACGTGAAAACAATTCCGTAGCTGTTTTGTCTGCCACATGATTCATTTTTTCGGCCACGCGGCGCTGCGGGCATTCACGGACCATGTGGTCTGTGGCACCACACCCGTAGCATTTCCGCTTGTCTGGCTTCTCGTATGCTGCCCTAACATCGGTTTTCTTACCGCTCGATTTCCCCTGAATTTCCGGTACTATCGGCATCGTCTTGCTCGTGCTTGCAACATGTTCCCCTACGACTTCCGATTTCCTATAAGGCTTGAACAAAGACCGTTTCCAGCCTGCCCTATTGTTTTCATAGTTATCTAGTTTACGAGCTAGTTCTAGGGGTATCCTTAATTCCCCCACTCATCAATAAAGTGCTCTTTAATATCAATAGGCACACGACGCTTCAATTGATCGATTACAATTAGATTCATTAAGTCTTCGAACGTATGAATATTCAGTCCTGCTACCCATTCTTTGCAATAATTTTTCAGCTCTCACGCGTATACGTTCCAGGTAGTATTCACGGCTTTTACATGTTTCGCGAACAATTGTCGAAACTTCTCGGCATTGAATCGATACATTTCTAATAACCTATTCTTTAAATCGGCATATTCTGTTCTTCTACCTTGCCATTCTAAAGTTAGCGATGCATTGATTTGGTGTGGGAGCAGTCCCATCAGATTTGCCACCCACTCTTCTTCTGGAATTTCTAATTGTTCCGCCTGACTCTAAAAAACACTTAAAAATGCCGTTATGTCGTCGTCCTCCCCTTTGAATCAGCTCATAACTTGATTTAATCGAATGTGCATTTTTCTATTTACTTCGGACAGCGGACTAGCTCTACCCGCCAGTTGGCCCTGTTCAATTCTCAGTTTTTCTAACTGAAATGCACGTTCCTTCTCTGATTCGCGTTCGACCTTTTCTCGTTCGTGTTCACTCTTTTCTCGTTCGCGTTCATCCTTATATGCCTGAGCTATCCCTTTCACAAATTCCTCCTCGTAATCGGAATGCTCCTCTATCAATTTTTTTAGTACTACCAAAGTTTCCCCACCTGTAATTTGGAGTCCTAATTTCTGTGCCACGTGCACTACACAATCTTTCCCGAATCTTGGTAAGTAAGCCATAACTGAAACCTGAACTGAACCTTACAATGCAGATAGCTATACTTACACCAGATCCTTGCTGACTTCTTGATTTTCTAAAAGCCGGTTGGCCTTGAGACGTCCTTCCTTCTCCGTTCTTCCTTACTTCCTTCCGGCGTTGCCGTGAAGACGTGGGCGTCTGGCTAGGAGCGGACCCTCTCTGCTCCCGTGCGCCGTAATTATGTCTGCCCATCGACACACCCACGCACTGGCCCACCCACTGTTCGTAATACTGCCACCACGTATGCGTATGGTGCAACAATGCCGTGCCGTTCCGGTGTGAATGTTTTAACTGCTGCTATTAATTATCACAATTGAGCAACACTTCCCCGTGGAATTCTTATAACCGCATCCACCAATTATACTATTTGGTGGGTGCACGTACTCCCCCGTGGGCTTCTTTATAACCGCTGCCACCAATTATACTATTTGGTGGGTGCACGTATTCCCCCGTGGGCTTCTTTATAACCGCTGCCACCAATTATACTATTTGGTGGGTGCACGTACTCCCACGTGGGCTTCTTTATAACCCCTGCCACCAATTATACTGTTTGGTGGGTGCACGTATTCCTCCGTGGGCTTCTTTGTAACCGCTGCCACCAATTACGCAATATGGTGGGGGCAAATACTCCCCCGTGGGTTTCTTTATAACCGCTGCCACCAATTATGTCTACCCATCTGTGACGTCGTGGGAATACACAATATTCACAGACACAAGCTTCAATGATAAATATGTACAGGTTTATTCACAATATGTTCAGTAATAGTTTAAGTTACTCAGCTCTGGTAGACGTTTACTTCCCTGACTGCAGGAGCGATCCTTAAAAATGAAATGACTGACTCGTGGCCCGCGCCACTCCTCAGCGAGCCTCCCGCACACAGCAGACAGCTCCGGCGACCTCGGTCACCCGTGGATATAGTCCACAACGGCGTCCCAACACATGGGTTGCCGCACGAGCCTAGCTCGGCTCCGCACCGCCCTGGGCGCAAGTTTTGTGCGTTCGCACGAGGGTTCCCACTCAGCTCAAAAAAACCCGCCCCCGCGCTCTGCGTTCGCTCTTATACAGCTACCACCCACGTGACCTGAAACATCACTGGGTTTTGCACACGGTCCGCGCTAATCGCTTTGCCAGGCACTTTTGGACATCCATTTCCATGGATTCCAAGAATTTGTCACGCGGCACGCGGCAAAAATGCACTGTCCCGCACTTTGGGCATCCCTTTCCCTAGCTCTTAGGATTTCTCAGAATACCTCGGCGTGTCCCATCCTGCCTGGCCCCTGGCGTCTAATTCTTTGCTGCCGCACCATTGTGGTGCCCCGGCGGTTGCTAGCTGTAGCCCTACAATACGTTACAATAGGTGGTCTCTCCCGGAGTTTCCAAACTGCGCAGCCCCCCTTCCCAGCTAGACCAGGGATAGACCCGCGTCGGCGTTGGCGAAAACAAACACAGTCCCCCCGTTTGCTTGGCACCGAGATGTCGCGGCGGCAGCTGTGCGGAACGAATTAGCCGCCCGACGGCTCAGAAAAGACGCAAAAGGCGCCAGCTCGTGATTACACAACATTTTATGTACGATTAGCCGGGGTATAATATTCGGTATCGTTACAATACTTACAATAGAATTAGTTAAGCTTTACGTAGTCCCCTCCCACAAGTACTTTTCAAATTTTGATCTAAATATTTGACGAGACAAGATATGTCATCATCAGACATTCTGAACATAAAAGAAATAAGAACTTATTAGTTAATTTACGAGCATTCTAATTTTAGTTAAGTAGTAGCGAATGTCAGTTCTTAGTGCCAGGAAGACAGAAAGGGTACCCCCGGATAAGATGGTAAAAAGTTTCTCCTAAACCAAATGACATACAAATGGTTACATTATAATTCCAACATAAAACTAATATTTTTGAAAGGTTTCTTAGCCCCCGTCCCACCATCCACACCCCTCTTCAGCCAAAAACGTGTTTTTTTTTAATTTTAATTCTTTTCGGCAAGTTAATACTATTTTATCTGACTGAAAAGATATGATAAATAAGAAAACAATTTATACTATCAGAAAAATATTTTTGGATATTTTCTTAATCCCAAATTCAATCACAAAAAATACTTTTAAAAAATAACGAATAATAGTTTTTATTATGTCTTAGAATCATGGAACAGTCTTGAAAAAATCTCAAACGTTTCTCTTAAAACAAATTGTTGTGAATGTTTCAGATTTTTTCGATCTCTGGGCTGAAGTTAAAAAAATAAAAACCATTATCTAGCCTTTAAAGCACCTTGACTAAATACACTTTCAAAAGGATTGAAACAGTTCTGTGCATTTATTTTAGTGTTTATTATACATTTGTATACATTGTTGACGGTAGTTTTTGGCAGTTTATGAGAAAATAATTCGGTCACAGTTGAAGGATAAGTGGGGGACATGTGCGAAATGATGAACAGGTTGAACCCGGATTTGCAAGACCTGTTTTACTATGTCTTAGAACACCGGCCCAGGCACATAAAAATCTTAAAACTTCATTCCTGAATATTTGTGAATTTTTTCACTTTTTTAATTTCTGGGCCATATTTTTTAAACAAATTAAGGCTTTTCTAGTCATGTACTTGGCTGTCCGGTTCTAGGCACCTGCGACCTTCCTCCTGGGGTACACGACCTTCCTCCACAGAATGGCGCCTGAAACGTTGGTAACTCTGCCTAGGACATCGCATCTCCCGAACAGGTAAATAGGTACGCTCTCACATCTGTGGATGTTTCAGACTGGAGAAAAAGTTGTATTTTCCTTACCTAAGTATTTATGCCGACCTTGATGGCCGAGGTGGCTAAGAGCGAGTACCGACTCAGCGCTTTGGTCCGAAGGGTCGCGGGTTCGAGTCCCGCCTTGGGCATGGCTGTTTGTCCCTTGACTTTGTGTGTGTGTTGTCGCGGAGGGCCTCGCGTTCTGCTGACCCCAGAACAGAGGAGCCCGCAAGTGTTTGTCTAGTGTATGGTCGAATATGCGTCCCTTCGGGACGTAAAGGGCAACCGGCTGTCGGCTGGATACAAGCCCTAGGGAAAAAAAGTATTTATACTTGTGTACGTGTAAATAAGTGTATACAATCCAGACTCTGTCTTTTGTTAACAAATCTGCATTTCGTAAATAATCATTGTATAAAAAAAAGGAAATTGATTTAATGTGACACCCAACTGCGAACACTCATTCCCCAAATGTAATTTACAGAATTAGAGATCCGGTACTGTGCCAGAAAACCCATTCTAATATTACTGAGCACTAAGATAAAAATTAACAGAAAAAAAAATAGTTCTTTCAATTTTATCGTGAAAGATCATTTCAGTATTTTCCTTCAATTTAATTTTACATTGATTATGTCTTCTCTTTTCTGTCTACCCATGCTGTGGAGAGGGGCCAACCAAAAGAACTAAACATGCAAAATTGTAAAAAAGGACGTTCATAAAAGTCGTATTTTGTAGAATAATGCCGAAGAACATAATCCGGATCGAACCTTTCCTCCTTGATTTCCCCACTGTCACCCATCTATCCTACACCTGCCCCCGAACTGTATCTCATCATTTCCCTCTTCGTCATCTATCCGTACTCCAAAACACGTCTTCAGAATTTACTTGTCTTAAAAAAATATCGTGTCCCCATGAGAAACGCAAACCTGGTGTAAAAGCCCTAGGAAGCTTAGGCGCTTCCGAGTTATTCGATATTATAATGTGTGTTGAAGTATTAGTTTATTTCTATGTCATAATCTGAAAAAAAATATTTTTTCTTCGGAAATATTTTTGGTGGAGAATGGAGTATAATTCTCTATCCACTAGTATCACATTTTCAAGGATTTATGACCATGTTTTCTTACAAACTGTCAAAACTATAGTCTTTCCTTAGCGTATGATATACGTATGCAAAAGATTAGAAATATTTAAAAATTATAATTTGTAGCTAAATTCCAAAATCAAAATATTACCGGGTGCTACAACAATGTGAACAAATGTATAATAAAAACTAAAATAAATGCACAGAACTTTGCTATCATTTTCAAACTATATTTACAGTCAAGTTGCTTTAAAGGCGGGAAAATGGTTTTCATTTTTTTAACTGCAGCCCAGTAATTTAAAAAATCTGAAGAAAATTTACAACAATTTGCGTTTCAAAAGGAACGTTTGGGATTTTTTCGAACCTGTTCCATGATTCTAAGACATAATAAAAATTATTTTTGGTTACTCTTTTTCAAAAATATATTTTTGTGATTGAATTTGGGGCTGAGAAAATATCCAAAAATATTTTTCTGATAGTACGAATTGTTTTCTTATTTATCATATTTTTTCAGTCAGAGAAAATAGTGTTAACTTGCCGGAAAAAATAAAATTAAAAAATCACGTTTTTGGCTATAGAGAGGTGTGGGTGGTGGGACGGGGGCTAAGAAACCTTTCAAGAATATTAGTTTTATGTTGGAATTATAATGTAACCATTCTTACGTCATTTGATTTAGGAAAACTTTTTACCATCTTATTGGGGGTACCTTTTGCGAGGCACACATTCAATAAAGAATAAAAACAATTCAAGTGGTCTCAAGCATTAGACGGAGATATTGAAAGTGCTTCTTCATTGATTTATATATTCATTTCGTAGGCAAAAATGCAAAAAATTTACAGCAGGTATTAAGAGTTTAAAGCCAATTTTTGAAAGAAAATTCTTGATTAATGAAAGTTATATTTCCTTTCTGTACAATAGTATATCACCTTCACTAACGTTATACACATTCTTGTAACTTTGATGTATTTATTTGATTTTCCAAATGAACTCAATATAATTTTTGAAATATTTGTATCACATCGGGTGTAACTAGAATAACGGCGTGCCTTATATTTCATTGCCTTTTTGAGTAAAAGCGCTTGGAACGATTTCATATGTAGTTTCCACAGCCGTCCGCCCGTCCGCCCGTCCGCCCGTCCGCCCGTCCGCCCGTCCGCCCGTCCGCCCGTCCGCCCGTCCGCCCGTCCGCCCGTCCGCCCGTCCGCCCGTCCGTTCCAGAAATGAGAGATGAGCAGCAGTTTTTTGATTTAGCGTTTTTCTCTGATATCACTGATCATCTTAAATTCCTAAACATTTCCCTTCAAGAAAAGGGCAAGATTGTCACAGAAACGTTTGACATTGTAAAAGCTTTCAAAATTAAATTGTCCTTATTGATGCGTCAACTTGACAGTACGAGACACGTACACAACTTGACAGCACGTTAAATGTTCCTTTAGTTAAACCTTCTAAAAGAGCGTTGCGAGTAGCGCCATGCTGCACCCGGACAAACATTTACAAACTTTTTTTTTTATAGTTTCTACTGAGAGTTACACAATTTAAAGTGTTTTAGTTTCACCAAGGTACATTCGGTGGAATCACATGCCCACGTGCCACGTGCGTTCAGAGTGTTCTACCAGCAATCCAATTTTATCACAGCCATCTGCCTAGATCTGATTACGTATGCGCAGTGATTCATCACGTAAGGTGATACTCTCATGCCCGACGAGTATTTGCATCATCACATCATTTTACTTTCTCGCCCTTACTTCGTAAGAAGTAAAGGCCACAAAACGGCGACTTTTCGACAGAAAAACTCTTATTGTCGGGCCTTCGTAACGATAATGGTAATAAATCATGTTTCAAAAAGAGGAAATTACGACCTTTAAGCCGTAGTGTATACCTGAGTTTCTCTAACGTGGCATCTATGGGTAGTATCTCCAAAATGGAATTCGGCACCTCTATTTGCGTCATTCTCAATCCTGCCTCTAGAATCGATTGGTCTGCAGCACTGCTTGATACGGTCGCGACTATGCGACATATTGCGGCAGAACCCAGGAAGATGCAAAAATTCGTGCCGAATTCCATATTGGAGATACTACCCATAGCTGCCACATTAAAAAAAAACAAGTTTAGTCAGAATCTTTTGTGGGTCCTTGATAGAAAAATATCGATTGACGGCAAATCGATTGTCGATCCATCTTTGGTCAATGCTAGCGCCTAAACCGTTTAGTCCAGGGACCTCCAAGTGGCAGTGCGCTGTGCCATTAATTGTGTCCCGCGCCAGGTTATTAGTGAAAAGTGAAAGTCCCTTTCATCCACGTTGTGCAAGAATATTGTGCACCTAGCACATACACCCTGCCGAGGCCAATACCCCCTTTAGTGTAAAAATAGGCTAAGAATAGATTTAATGAATTATTTTCCTAGTAAATTCAGAAATTCAAAATCATCTCAACGCGTTTCTCTGAGTTGTGCATGGTACGGACTGCCCACCCATTCACCCCCGCCCGTTTCAGAGTTACCAGGCAAAGTGATCAACAAAACGAGGAAGTCATGTGTGGATGACCAGAGTAATGAAAATACGGCCCGCAACCATATTAAAAGGTTAGAGTTGTGGCCCTTCAGGTCTTGCAAGTTGCACATCCCTGGTTTCGATTCCTCTTCCTCGATTTGCTTCAAAGAACTGATGGCCCTCTGTGTTTGAAACGGATATTTTGATTTTTAGCGGCACTTTACTTAAAGTCTCAACATAATAAACATTTCTTAAAAAAATAACTCCAAAATTTTTTATTAAATTTTGATTGCGAATACCGTACAGGGCGCTTAAGATAATCGTAGAGGTCTAATTTTCGTTAAAATCCCTGATTTTTCTAAAATTGCAAAAATTCAATTTCCTTTGTGGTCTTTCTACAACTGCTATTGAACAGGATTTTTTCTGAAAGAAATCTGTTGTTTAAAAACAGATCTTGAAATAAGATCATGTACAATTTGTTGAAAATATGACTAGTTTTCGCGTAATTTTGCATGAAATTAGGCAATTGTTTATAATTTAAAAAATATTTTTTCAAAAACTGCTCCAAAATGTTTCTTTAATTTTTCTCCTCATATATATGAAAGGACGGTAAAGAATTAGAGCTAATCTTATGTATTGAAAAACTGAATTTTCGAAAATGGGAAAATTTGAAAATTACAGAATTGAAGATATAGATTTTTGTTTTAAACAAAAGCTGTTCCAAACAATTTCAACTTTTAAAACATAATGTACGATTTTTTTAAAGTAAGTTTCTTTCTGTTTTAATTTAATGTAATTTCCAAAAGAAAACTCAAAAACAGCTCCAAATTGTTTCTTTCATTTTTTTCGTCGGATTCAACAAAGAATGCCTAAACGATTAGTGGAGGTATCATGAGTAGAAGTACCTAATATGATTTTAAATGAATTTTCTGCAAAACTTGAAAGTTTTCTATGGAGAACAGCTTCAAATTTCTCATTTGCAGAAACGCTTAAACGACTCTTTTCAAAATGGCTGTAAAATGTTTAACAAAAATTGGCATATAGGACGAGATTTTACTCTTCTATAATATTCTTAAAGTCATATTTCAGTTGTACAATTCAGGGATCGAAAAATTGAGAAAATGTGACAAAATATACTTCCAATGGCAATAGATGGCAGCTGGGTGAGGTAAAATCGAAAAGATAGTTCAGACCAAAGAAATAAGAAAACTATATTACGAGAAAGTCCGTGTCATTTTGTTGCACCACTAGTTACTTCCTCGTATAAGAACGTATTTATATAATTAATTACTTTAAATTGGGTAGAGATATATTATGGTGGGGTTGCTTAAAATTTAATTTATCTTAAACTTACAGCTATTCTTGTCCCTACGCTTAATTCTAACAAGCTATTTACATTTATGCATTATGGAATCACTCTCACGACTTGCATGGTCTTTATAGTCTGCCAACTCGACTGGCTACTGTCTCTTGTGTGGTGCAGCATGTAATCGCGGCACTATTAGTTCGCACAGATGGCTATTTCAGTCTACGTCGCACTTCACTATCGTCCCACTAAAGTACACTATAGTATAGTATAGGGGCACGCGAACAGTGTCGTTCCTTCACAGGCACTACAGTTGTCACTGGAGTCGATGGTGCATAGAGTTACCAACAATGTTCACGTGAAAGGGAGGACACGCAGTAAGGAAAAAAGGGGAAAAAAGGAAAAAAGAAAAGAAACACATCAACATTTCTTTTTATGGATATTTAATTTATTCTAACATTAGCTCTATTTTTCATCTCTCCATTTGTGACTCATGCAAACAGATTTGTTCACAAAATGTAGGTAAAGATGGTCTGAGAATTTATTTTTTATTTTAAACGCTAGAGATATTATCATGCATTCGTGTGTCAGCGTCCAGGAAAAAGATATCATTATTTTTCATTTTAAATTAAATAAACGCTACAAAGTAGTAAATGTTATCCACGTGATAAAATAAATGATAACAAATGTTAAAAAATTACTAAAATTAGAACATTTAAAATACAAAAGAGGAGAAGATAATTGACGTCAAAGAAGGACTGTCCACTCAAATTGGCAAACTTCAGCGGTGCACCTCAGAGCAGGGTGGTTGTTCACGGCGCCGGAGTAGTGCGGGGTGGGGGTGGAAGGGGACGGCCGCCGCCCACCAGGCTACGTGTAGACACGAGTCCGGTACTTAATAGACATCAGGTCTGATCGATGCGGGTGTAATAACACGCGGGGCACCCGAAATTGCCTCGGCGACTATGCGGCGACGTACTTTTCTAAGCTTGTCGCCGTCTTTAGGGTGACGTCCGTGTCAACACACAACTCGCCAAAGTTTCCCACCATCACAGGGTGAAATTCCACCATCCGGTAGCGCTATGCCAGGAGCTTGGCGTGGAAATTCTCATATTTTCTGGTTTTTCCTCATACCTCTCACCCAGACGGGCCTTGTACGCCACCGTGACCGCTGCATTAAGCGCGAACGCGGTGTGACCTTCCGCAACCATTAAGTCAGATCTGTCCCCCTGCCGGCCGACGTAGTTGTTACAGATTCGTTCCATCCGTTTGCGACAGCGGCGTTCAGCATATTAAATCCAAGCACTCGGTTGTGACGTAGCTGCCACGTAGCGGAGTGGGAGCGACACTCAGAGAGCACGTGCGCGACAGTCTCGTGGGCGGGGATTTTCTCATCGCTTGTAAACGTAAGCTTCCGCGGCTCCAGTCCGTTTTGGCTGTCCGGCTGACATCGCGTCGTTGGCTGAGAGGCCGACGTTTCGCCTGGCATGTCGCAGGCTTCTTGTGCAGGGAGCAACGCGCTATCACTGCCCTGAGGAAGCCTGCTGACAGGACAGGCGAAACGTCGGCCTCTCTGCCAACGACGCGATGTCATTCTGAGAGTCAAGAAACCATTTTTTCATCGAGCATGCAGCTCCGGTGGCAGAATTTGAATCTACTTTGTGGTTTCATTTTTAAGAGCAATTATTGTTGGATACCGACGGGGGCACATTGGCCCAGACCGCAGGAAGTGTGAGAAATTCTTCCCGTCGTTCGAGAGCTGAGGCAGAAATGCCCTGCCTACGTTACTTCTGCCATGTTTTTCCATACACTGCCAGAAAGAGACTGCGCAAGCAGCACAAGAGTTGCCCCCAGGATTTCGCCATAATCAGGCCTTCTTCGATAGGGTCATCATCTGCGGTTAAACTGCCCCCGGCTGTTACAGGAGTATTTATGTCTGCTGAGACACTGTTTTCTGCCAAATTCGGCTGAGAGTAGTGGACATAGTATAGAGAAAGTTATGTATAGCTGCAGAAAATAGATTTTGGGATTTGGATGGATATACACGTTTTGGGATCCCCTGGCAAAAAATTATTACCCTATATCTCATAAATTAAATTATATTGGGCGCGGGAGGTTTCTTCATAAAACAAACTAAAACAATAGCAAAAGCGGGTTAAATAAACTAAAATTCATCAAATACAACATCAGGAAAATTAATATTTTGACAAAAGTTTAAAAAAATCATAGTCCATTTGTGCAATATAAACTAGAGGTGCTACAGAGTGGCACAGGCTTTCACGTAGAAATGTTTTCTAATTTCATTTCTGTTGACTAGCATTGTACAGTCTTGACCCTCCTTATTGCCTTCTCCCATCTTCCATATTCTTCCATATATCTATGACTTTCAGGTGAGGAGAGGCTTCACTAGATTGTTGCAGGTGAACTGTCGTAGTATCATGAATAAGGAAACCGAACTGTGGAATTTAATTGAAGCATGTGATCCTGATATCGTGATAGGAACTGAATCTTGGCTTTCGGACGCGGTAGCAAACCCGGAAATTTTTCGTTCAGACTACCTTACGTTTAGGAGAGATCTCGAAACCAGAGGCGGTGGTGTTTTTATTTGCGTAAAAAACACTTTTAATATCAAGTCAAATTGGGTTGATAAAGAATTTGAAATGAGGGGTGTAGAAATTTTTTGTTCGGGAAGTATCTTAGAAATAATTGCTTGCTATCGTCCGCCGGGCAATAGTTATGAAATCTTAGGCGCGCTCTACGAAAGAACAAAAAATATAAATAGCCGTCATGTAGTCATTGCTGGAGACCTAAATCTCCCAGACGCAAATTGGAAAGGGATTGTTTGCGAAGGGAAAGTACAACAACTAGTTAACAGACTTGTCTGGGACAGCGGATTAGCACAGGTAGTAGACCGGCCCACCCGACAGGACGCGATTCTGGACATTTGCCTAATTAGACCGAAGGACTTATTTTTTGTCGTGTGACGTTTTAGAAGGCATAAGTGATCATAAAGCCGTTTTAGTTGATTTACAGTTAAGTATTTCAAGGAAAAATATTGCGACAGGTATTCTAGTGAGGGAATACAAGAAAGCGAATGTAGCAGAGTTTCAAAATTACTTAAGAGAACGGTATGGCGAATTCCTGAGTATAGGAGGAGGAATGGAAGAAATATGGGAAGCGTTTAAAAATATTCTAGTAAATGCCGAGCAGGCATTTGTACCAAGTAAATTGTTAAAAGCAAAATGCGATCCGGAATATTATAATGCGAAAATCAGACGGTTGAAAAGAAAAACCAGAGAAGCGTTTAGCAACAGACACTGTAGTGAAAACCATATGACATTATTTCGAAATTATTCAAAAGCTTTGAGGAAGGAAAAGAAAACGCAGAGGAACATCATTTAACTCATATTCTTGATGCGGAGGGCAGTAAAAAATTGGTCGGCATTTTTTAAATACGTTCGTAGAAGGAAGGGAAATAAAGATGAGATTCCAGTTGTTCGGGTTAATAATTCGCCAATATCGGACGATTGTGAAAAAGCTAATGCTTTTAACGCGTATTTTAGCTCCGTTTTCAAGCAAAAGTCAAATTGTATTCAGATACCATCACTGTCAGATAGAAGTCTTTTTCATATTAATGTAAATACTTTGCGGAAAAGAATAAAATTAATGAAGAGAGGGAAATCACGAGGCCCGGATTATATTTCCACGGACGTCATTAAATTAGGTGGAGAGGCTATTATACCATATTTAATTAGGTTATTTCATGTATCGATAAACAACGCTTGCGTACCGGAAGATTGGAAGCTGGCTCTCGTCGTACCTATTTTTGAAAGTGGCGACAAGACATTACTTAGTAACTATAGACCGGTAAGTCTTACATCAGTCGTATGCAAGCTTATGGAACATCTAATTTCTAGCTATATCAGGAAAGAATGGGAGGACAAGCAATGGCTTTATCAGGGTCAACACGGTTTCAGGAATGGTTTTTCGTGCGAAAGTCAGCTAGTCTCACTTTTACAGGACCTAGCCGACGCAGTTGATGAAGGTGGTAGGGTCGACGCGATTGTAATTGATTTTGCCAAAGCTTTTGATGTTGTTCCACACGATCGTCTTGTAAAGAAATTAATAGATTCGGGTTTAGACACTAGAGTGGTAGCGTGGATAAACGAACTACTTCGTGACAGGACACAAAAGGTCCGAATCGGTAATTACTTATCAACTTCGCGAAACGTCACGTCAGGAATTCCACAAAGGAGTGTCATCGGCCCACTCATGTTTCTTGCCTTCGTTAATGATTTACCGACAAGTTTAGTATCTAATGTACGACTCTTTGCAGATGACTGCGTAATTTATAGAATTGTTAACTCGGAGGAGGACGAGAATATTTTGCAGCGAGACTTGGACAAATTACATATCTGGGCGGATACAAACGGCATGGAAATAAATAGTTCAAAGAGCAAATCCATCACGTTCGGTAGGGGTCGAAGTTACAATGAAACCGCATATAAATTGAATAATAATATTATACCTCGAGTCACGTCTTGCAAATATTTAGGAGTTCAGCTAGACAGTAAATTGACATGGGAAAATCAAGTAAATTTCGTTGTAGGGAAAGCATGGAGATCTTTGTATTTTATTATGCGGATTCTCAAAAAGAGTTCAGTGAGTGCCAAAGAACTGGCATATATGTCATTAGTGCGACCCATATTAGAATATGGCGCGATATGTTGGGACCCATACAGACTTTTGCAGCAAAGAAATCTAGAAAAGGTTCAGCGTAGAGCTTCAAAATTTACTTTCAGGGGTACCAGGAATAAAGTATGGGAGTCACTCGAAACAAGGAGAATGAAATCGCGTCTCTATGCTATGTATAAAGCGTACACAGGCTTTCGACCGTGGAAAGAAATTCAAAGTCGATTAGGGAAACCTACATATTTCGGCAGAGCGGATCACATGCACAAAATTCAGACAAGAATTCAGAAAACGGACGTTGGGAAATATTCATTCGCGAATCGAACTATTAGAGACTGGAACGACTTGCCTGTGACAATCTTTGATCCCTTCCCTCATGATGTCAGCAAATTTAAAAATAAATTAAATTCCTAGATGTTTATATGTGTCTTATTACCTCCTATGTAAAGTATGTTATATTATAACTATTATTATTATAACATTATT
Source organism: Teleogryllus occipitalis (assembly GCA_011170035.1). Lineage (NCBI taxonomy): Eukaryota > Metazoa > Arthropoda > Insecta > Orthoptera > Gryllidae > Teleogryllus > Teleogryllus occipitalis. Next base: position 127,282 of record BLKR01003269.1, on the reverse strand, counting down.
ATTACTATTACTATTACTATTATTATTATTATTATTATTATTATTATTATTATTATATTATTATGTGCAGTGGCGTGTAGTGCAGTGATGTGAAGTTGAGGGAAAAGAGTGTGTCAGAATCACATTAAAATGTGATTGGCAGTATGGTGAGGTGAGACGAGGCGAGGTGAAGTGAAGTGAAATGAAGTGAGTGATGAAGTGAAGTGAAGTGAAGTGGAGTGCTATGGAAGCTTGCACGGTGAAATGTTTATGTTAATTTGTAAAGTGTGTAAAATTTGTAAAATTTTGTATAGTTGTTAAGTTTTGTAATGTTTAGTTAGTGTATTCTGCCACCAAGTTCTGGAACTTATTTGCAGAATTAGTAATAAAGATCTAATCTAACGAACTTTCTTGAGAGACAAGATGCCAGGGCATAGACATACCGTCAGAGAGAAATAATTCAAGATTGAATCTTTTGAAGTCGCGGTATTTGAAAACTGTTGGCGTATATCTAGGGCATTTCATATTGTATGAGACGTATATGAGATCGTGTTTAGATATTCCAGGAACTGGTGATTGGCCATGAAATTTCACTTTGTCAAGATTCGATACAACGATATGATCTATCCAAGTATCTGTGCTGATTGTATGGTGAGTTGCATTTAGTGGTAAGATAGAAAGATTCATTTCGCCAAAAATACGTTTGAATTTGTCGGCATGCGACGTAGATTTCAGAAGATTACAATTGAAATCGCCCATCAGTATTACGTTATCGTATTTACTTGAGCAAAGAGCAATTTCTTTGTCGATAGCTTCGATATTCCCTGTTTTCGGAGGACAGTACACTACGCCTAGGGCACATTTTTTGTTAAATATGGAAATTTCAATAAAGAGATATTCGTTATTCTGATTAACGTTATCTGCTGATGAAGTTATGTATTTATAAGTGAGATCATCGCGAAGGTAAATACCGACACCACCTCCCTGAGATGCGATATGTGGGTTCCGGTCACTTCTAAGAAAACGGTATCCAGGAATTGTGACAAGTGTTGTAGCAAGTGACATCTTTAGCCACGTTTCGCTAATAAGGAGAGCATGAAAACGGTGGGTTGAAATTAGTTCTCGCACTTCATCAAGATGACAATATAGCGATTGAGCATTTACATGACCTACAAATAAAGTTCGCGATGAAGATTTTGATATGGAGGAGTAAGTATTATGAGTAAGTGTTATTGGTTGGTTGCTTTGTCCATGTAATGAGGAAAGGTGTAGGGGATTCATGCTGGCGGCCATGCTTTCAGAAAGGTTGTAGAGAAAAGATGAAGGAAAGAAAGATGCTTAGAGGGGTGGGGAGGAAAGAGAGGATCCTTGGAAATTCCAAGCTAAGGGAGTGTTAAGCTGTGGGGTAGGGGTGGGGAGCGCTCTTACTTAGGCGAAAATGGCCTGCAAGTCGGCAATTGTCTGCGCGCGGGCTTTCCTGCTACCTGCTTTGATGACTATTGTGCCATCTTCCGTCCAGACGTTCCGCAGGCCAAATTTATCAATGGCCGCTCTCAGAACCTCCAGACGGGATCTTGTGAGGTCTTCTCGTATTGTGACACCGGTATTTTTCAATTGTCTTTTCTCCCGAAAGACTTCACGACGCTTCCTGTAACTTACAAATTTTACAATGAGCGGTCGTGTTTTTCCTGGGATCTTGGGTCCTACTCTATGACATCTATCAATGTCGTTCAGGCTCAAATCGACACTTATCTGTTTTGCCACATCAAGCGCAAGTTGATCAGGGTTTTCATGATCTTTTTCCTTGACTCCGAAGATCCGCAAGGAATTCCGCCGCGTATACATCTCAAGTTGGTCTGTTCTCGCGTCAAGCTCTGCTTTTAGATTTTTAATTTCTCTGTCTCTGTCTTCAATTTCCCTGCGCAAATTATTTATTAAATCGGTGTTAAAATTCATGCTCTCCTCTAACTGCTTGGCGACCATTCCAGTGAGGACCGCCGCCAAGGAGTCGAGGAAGGCAGGGCATTTAACAACTTCCTGAACAATTGAATTTATTTCTAATTGCAGATTGTTTTGGTTACTCTTAGTAGTTCCTCTGGTATTCGATGCCATGCTGACAAGTGAAAAATAAAGAGAGAAAAAAAAACTACCCAAATTGAATTAAATAAGTATAAGTGGAGTTTAAAAGGAAAGATTCACAAGATAATAGAGGAAAATTCTAAGACACGTTAAAGGAAATAAATTTGAAAGAATTACTAAATTTATTAAACTACGGAATAGGTTTTAAAGTTTTACGTGCAGCGAGGATCAGATTCTGACGGAGTTGCTATATGAAATGGAGAGTAAAGAGAGTATAGTGGAAAGAAAATTAGGGATTTGAAAGTACGAGTTACTATTAAGAAAACGATCAAAAAGAGAATACCAGGAAAGCGATAGTATAAAACACAATACTTATCTTTAAGCTTTTACGTTGCGACGACTGGACCCGTGCTGTACACTGTGCCGTTGACCACCTGCGGAAAACTACCTGCGCCTAAACTCGGAGCGCTCCGGGACGATGTTCACTGGACGAGGGACATCCACAGACTGAATGCATGACAGTACATGACTTTATTTCAAAATTTGTCTTTAATAATAGATTAAGAAAAAAATTCTCACACCAATATTATAGTTGTAGGAAGGCGCCAAAAAGTTTCTGAACGATGCAATTTTCGAAAAATTAGGTATTTCAACGAAAATGTAACCTGCACCATTCACTTAAGTGTTGTTTATGCTATCCGAGGCCAAACTTTTATAAAAAAATTTGGAACCATTTTTTGAGAAAAGTGTGAAAACGTTGAGGTTATAAAGAACCCCCAAAATCCATGTTGTCGCGACAGGAAGTAATAAGAGCCAAAATTTATTACTTATTTATCTTTGAAAATAGATTTTATTACATGGGAGTTTTTTTTTGTTTTTTTCTCCCTTTCAAAATTCAAAATTTATTGCTTATTTACCCTTGAAAATAGATTTTTTTACATTGGAGTTTTTTTGTTTTTTTTCTCCCTTTCAAAATTCAACATGTGTTGCTTGTTTATCCTTGAAAATAGATTTTATTACATGGGAGTTTTTTTTCTCCCTTTCAAAAATTCAAAATTTGAGTAGTATATGACTTAGTGTAGGGATCACAGAATTTTGAAAATGTGCACACAATTCACTTTTCCCCATAGCACGTCATACGCAGTTTTTAACTTTTTTTGACGTAAAATAAATAATAATAATAATAATAATAATAATAATAATAATAATAAATAAATCAAAATGTCCCTTTAAACTGAAAGGGCCTCGAGTTACTTTAAATCGATAGAAGAATATCAATTTCAGAGAAAACCGGCAGTACGGTTTAGGCGCTAGCGTAGACCACAGACGGACAAACGTACAAATAGTTCTACTGACAATCGATTTTTCGTTACCAAGGACCTACAAAGCATTAATTTTCATTACACAATGCCTTAGAGGACGTAATTTGCTTTATTTTCGTATATGAACACGATTTACTCACTTTTTTGTTAGCAGGACCTGGCAATAAGAGTTTTTCTGTCGGAAATTCGAAAATTCTTGGGGAAAATTATATTACTTCAATTAATTTTTTTGCAATTCAGACGCTCCACAAAACCTAATACAATTTATTATTTTCGAAAGAACGTACCTATTCTTGGTGATTTTCACGGTGTTTCTGAATATTAGACCAATAAGCAGAATCCATTTACTGTTCCAGTAAGTGATAAATTAACTTGATTATTCAAAAATAATGTGAATTCAAATTGTCATGTTTTCTCAATTTTCGCGGAGACGTGCACAAGATATCTCACGACTGTCTTCACTTATGCCTTGTCAAAACATGATGCACTACATACAAGACGAAACAACACCGAAAAACACTTCAAGTAACTGTTAAGAAACAAAATCAACCAGATAACTGTGGTATCCCCCCAATCAGAGGACGAGACGGAGTTACGCTCCGCCGCGCCGCTAGTGGAGGGGCACAGCCCCTCCCCTCCCCCTTCACCGGGCGGTGGGGTATAAAGGCATGGTCGGGAGCAGGGCGCTCCCGTTCAGTTACCGCTTCGCTTAGCTACCACCGCCGCACTCGCTACACGCCCTATCGCGGCGTAATCTGCTGCGCGCTATAAGAGGACTTCAGTCTGCTGCCGCCGGCGCTTGCTACCGTCACCAGCCGTGACGTATCCGTAGGCCGTTAAGAATTATTGTACAGTATTTGTTACGCTGTTCTGTGTATTGGTTATTGGTGAAAGTAAATGGTTATTAAACATTGACTGTTTAACTTACCTTGCATTCTGCAAATACAACAATAACAACAAAAACCTGTTAAGAAAGCAAACCAAATCAAATCAACTAGAAACCTTAAAGAGAATGTTGTTTTAAAATATAACGATGTAAATTTGAACGATCCGGCAACAGTGGCTACTCACTTTAACCAATACTTTTCGAGAATTGCTGCTGATCTCACTTAGTCTTCAGCCAAAAATTCAATATCAGACATTTGACCCAAAATTTTAGACACGATGTTCGTTTCCGAAACTTTTTCTTAAGAGGTTCTCAAAATAATCGGTAAACTAAAAAATAAATATTCGGCCGGTTTAGATGAATACCCGGATTCTTTCTTAAAGACCTGTGTGCCTGCCATTATATACCCGTTAACTCACATATTCAATGCATATTTATGCACAGGAACGTTTGCAGATATTTTTGAAACAGCTAAGGTTAAACCGCTTTTCAAAAACGGCAACAAATATGAAATTCAAAATTATAGATCTATGTCTCTTCTGTCAGCTTTTCAAAAATAGAGAGACTTTTTTACGTACGAATGGAAACTTTTCTTAGTAAACACGACGCGCTTTCAGATTGCCAACATAGATTTAGAAAATCAAAATCAACGGAAACAGCCATATTTCCTTCTCTTAAAGATGTCGCCTCATCATTGGACCAAAACGAAGCACCTCTTGGATTATTTTTAGATCTCTCAAAAGCTTTTGACGTCATTGATCATGACATTTTACTTTCAAAATTACTTTCATATCGAATACGTGGTATTGCTCTAGATTGGTGATGTCCGTACCTTAAACAACGATCTCGGAGTGGAAATACCTTACTGGAATGATGGAACGTTATGTACACACCTTTCCGACTCTTTGCCCATTGCAAGTGGAGTTCCACAAGGATCGATTTTAGGCTCTATTCTTGTTCTTACTTTACGTAAACAATATGCCCTCGACGATTCGAAACGGAAGAACAGTTCTCTTTGCGGATGATACGAACATTCTTTGCAATAAAGAAACCGTAAATAGTACTATATCAGATTTTCAAATTGGTTTCGAAATAACAAATTAAAATTAAATGAAAAGAAAACGGTTTTAATGCAGTTTTCCATTCCAAATAAACAATTATGTGCTCAATTGAAAATGAATGATTTGATTGATATGAATTGATTGATTGAAAATGATTGAAAATGATTGATTGATTGAAAATGATTGATTGATATGAAGGCAAAATTTTTAGGTCTCTCAATTCAGTCAAACCTTAAATGGAACATCCATTTAAACGAATTGAACACAAAATTATGTTCATTATGATACGCGTTCAGAATTCTTGCAAATTCAGTCAGCCTTTATACTGCTCGTTATGTATTTTTCGCGAATGTTCATTCCCGCCAGAGATTTGGCGTTATATTCTGAGAACACACACCTTATAGTTCCCAGAATTTTATATTATATAAAGGAATTGTACGAATAATAACCAAATTCCACCCACGTGATTCTTGTAAGTCTCTCTTTATTAATCTAGGAATTTTACCATTAGCTTGTCTGTTGATTTACGAATCAGTTTTGTCAAAAAAGACTTGCTTAAGGGCGGGAAGATATTTTCAGAAAACGCCGATGTCTATTACACTACGAATTAAAACAAAGATCACAATTAAATTACATAGAAAAGTTTTGCCTCAGCGATCGTACGTTGGAAGAGCACTTGTGTCTGGCGATTCTGCATTATTCGTGAAGCAATCTTGGCTCCTCGTAAACCTAGACCTGCTTCGAGCGCAGTTGGCATATACTTGTTTTTTTTTTTTTTTTTTTTTTTTTGTGGCAGCTGAGGGTATTATCTTCAAGATGGAATATGGCACGACGTTTTGCGTCTTTCTCGGTCTTGCCACAAGATGTCGCATAATCGCGACCGTATCGAGCAGTACTGCAAATGAAGCCACTTCAGCCGCAAATGTGAGGAGAAAGATTTCCAAAAAATTCAATGCTGATTGGAATCTCCCTCACTGTATTGATGCCCTGGATGTAAAACAGAACATTACTCAGTCACCATTCTACAGCAGCTGCGATTTCTTTACCTGCAAGAACCACTCCAGAATTGTACTGATGACACTTATGGATGCTAAATACGTACTTCTTAACGTTTGTTGACTGGCTGTCAACGAAGGCCGATTCCACGTTCTAACCAACCATAGCATTTATAGTATATTAAGTAAATTGCACATTTATTAATGGTATATCTAAATTTTAATGATTTAGGATTAGGGAAATCTATATTTTATTTACTTTTTATTTTGTGTAAATTGATGGTTGTTCATAATTTTTGCATCATACTCTTCTCTGTCAGAATGGTCAATATTAAAATATAATAAAAAATTAATTTCATATATGAAAGAGAACACATGGGCCATAAGAATTTAATTAAATATACCTGACATCATAGAAACCACTCAAAGGTTCAGAGTTAGTGGCTAAATCAGATTCTGTATTTTATTTGTGTAGTATATCCAACTAGCCTGCGTAATCTTTACATTTTCTTTAGATTATCTTCACCCTATTTGTCAGTAATTAGGAACACAGTTTTTCAAATTAAAATAAAGAATAAGGGTCATCTATTGAGGAAGTTGGAGAATTTAGTTGGAGAAATAGCAACATATTCCATGGCGAGTAAAACCATTGCATAATTTTATAAGAAGTTCATACAATGTTACGTATATTCATATTGAAGTCAAAATTTGGTGTCATGCAGTTGCAGCAGAAGGGTCTCCCTTATTGAACTGCTGGGGATTTGTTGCCGGAACTGCCAGAAAGATCTGTATACTATCATTAAGGCAACATCTTTATTATTCTGGACTCGAATGCATTATGTTAAATACCATGACAGTTTTGTTTTTTGATGGACTCATAGTGAGACTTCACGGGGCATATTCTGGAATGTCGGCATGTCGTAGAAATTTTCAGGGAATCAGGACCGCAGTAACAGCTGGCAAAACTGTGATGCAGGGAAAAGAAACATTTCTGTACTTGCCACTTATTATTCAACCACTACATCCTTAATTTGTCCCTTCCGCTAAAATACGCTTATAAACAAGCAGCAAATGTTTACTGCTGCAACGATCTCTGTTCGTCAAGCAGTTGTAAATGAGGACTTCAAAAAATTACTCCTCTTTTGGCTTTCGTAGATTTTTAACAAGAATAAAAATGTAAATTTTCTGCTGTATCTAAATTTCTAATGCTCTCTTCTGCCGGATCTAAATTTGCATTTAAAAGAGTGAGAGACCTCTCACCTGACATTTTTCCTAACTTAACAGAAGAAAATACAGAACGTGGAGTTCTACAACTTGTATTTCTTCACTTTTCTGATCACACTCTTTTTCCTCCCTCAGGTACTCGCTAAATGAATTATAATTCTGATTTTGCCTCCTTTTTGGGCATCGTCATTCTTCTTTGACATCTTACAGACTTCGTCTTTCAAAGATGTGTATTCCCCCATTAATGTTCTCTTTCACAATATTCTTCAGTGTCCGACATCTTAACTTAATTCTATCGTCTTTGATACATACGTTGAATAAAATATATTCTATATGATGCATCATGGCACAGAATGCATTTTTTTCGAGATTTTCATGAAGTTTGAATACACAACCTTCCATATTTTTTTTTTTAAAGAGGTTCCAGGACAAAGCCTCTTAGAAGAGATTCGGGCCATCTAGAATGGATCTTAATTTTATCCTCTTCTCCAGCTATAAAAATAAAATGGTATTTTACATGTTGTTTAATAATAATAACAGTAATAATTATAATAATAGTAATAACAACAACAACAACAATAATAATAATAATAATAATAATAATAATAATAATAATAATAATAATAATACATTACGTCACATTTAACAGCACAAGTCAAACGCTGACCACCGCTCTTTTCATTCGGCTATACCTTTCGTAGCTCCTTTTCGATGCAAAATAGTTTCAATTTAACAGCTGCGAATACTTCTGGCTAGATATTTTGTCTATAACTCTCGTTTCTATCATTTATTCTTAATGATACAAATTTTAGTAAAGGAGTTCGGAAGGTACGTTAGGTAGGTATTCCGGGGCTCAAGAAAACGGGTGCGAGAAATATCAAAGTGCGTGGTAAATATGAAAAAAAATAAACAGATGAGAATTCAGACTTATGTAAAAAATACTTCCTAAATTATCTCTTTAATTTAATTGTATTAAATTATTGAATTGAAGTTACGTAGTTATTTAAAAAATAAGCCATATGATTCTATTGTGATTCTATTCTATTGTGATCTAATTCAAATGTGATTGAATAAATGCGAAAAAGGGTTCAATGTGTTTAACATAATAGTGTGGCGTCATACGGGTGTAATCAGTACACAGACGAGAGTGGGTTGTAATAACAGCAGGTTTATTTACAATTAAGACCGTAGTAACAAATAACCAATGCACTGTATACAATTAACTAACTAAATAGACCCCACTGCTAGGAGAGATATTTACAACGGCTACCACACCGAACATACTACCTAATGTTTCGCCGTGAGTAGTACCGCCTGCCCTGAGACATATTACATGTCTCACTAGTCACGACAATAACTACCGGATCCTTCCAGCGCGCACGCACATACCTCTCACGGACGACCTACGCTGCCGATGCCGCTGTCTCAAAGAAGGAAGAGCTTTTGTTCCACAGCCCTTAAATAGCCCTCGCGACGCTGCCCGCCGCCTCCATTGCCTCCGCCCTAACGCCCGCACACCCCGTCGGAAAAAACCCGTGCGTCATAGCTTCTGCCATTGTCTCTGCATCCGGTGGGCACCACGCTGCGTGACCACGCCGGTTTTAGCGACACGACGCTACAATAGTTATAAGCTGCAAACTAATTAATACAATTAGATTCTTATACTTTACCTATTGAAAGCCCACAAAATTCACCACTTTTTTATTATTCGCTACAATAGTTATAAGCTGCAAACTAATTAATACAATTAGATTCTTATACTTTACCTATTGAAAGCCCACAAAATTCACCACTTTTTTATTATACGACAATTTGAAATACCAAGTTTAAGTTTATCTGTTACTGATATCGTAGGCTTCCGCGGCCAGAGTCATGATCTGGGCTGTCGGGGTGACGTCGCGTAAAGCCCTGGAGAGGACCGCGATATGTCGGTTGAAACGTTGGCACCACAGCCTTCGACGTGGCGTTACCCGGACAGCCCAGACCATTTATCCGTTACTGTTACAGATAAATTTTAAATTTTGATGTTTTTCACAATTATCACAACACTTTCACTAATAATCTGAAAATTTATGCAAATTAAATTAATTTATAGAGCAAATAAGTATCGGAAGTTTTCAAACTCGTTCAAATACAGCTTTTAAACCAAATATTTGTTTTACTTCTTTTCCACTGCTTCGGACAATATAAATCTCTTTCTGTAACCAGAAAACAATTTAGCACCAAAACAGTTTAACAGCCAAAAGTTCCTGTTAGATGTAGAAAAGTAGTGAAAATTAGTCAAATATTGGAGCACATCCAATACAATCACGTGAGAAACTACAAAACAGATTTTTATGCAGAGAACTGTCGTTTTACGCACTTTGCGTGTATAAGCAAAGTAAAGCAATTAAACAACCAATTACACTAAAATTACTAGAAATAGAAGAGTGACTAAAATGTAAGGAGCATAACCAGATGCCAGTCTCGTAAGATGGGGTCTGTCAGATTGAAATAAACCTCGTCGGTCGGCGCAAACGGAGTGCTTTAATCTAAATCATGGAGGAAGGGAGTTCTGAGTGAGGGGTCACAAATTAAGAATTTACTTGATGAATTTTTATTTACATTGATAATGTACAAGAGTTGTCCAAAGCTGTTTTTTGCGGGACACTATGATCTATAATCAGAGAGTCACTTTTGAAATTGTTCACTGTCACAACAAATTTTCTATTTACCAAATAACTTAATGGAACGTCCATTAATTCCTATTTTCCTCAGCTTTTTTTGTTAATTCACTATGACTTATTTTGTCGAAGGCTTTTGAACAGACCGGGAGCAGTTGGTTCGGTGCATGTCACTGAATACTACCTCTGACCGGCAGGTCCTACATTCCAGTCCCGACGGCTGCAGAATTTTCGACACTAGCTTTTCACCTAGGTCGAATTCAGTCGCGGTCTGGAGGAGAATTCTAGCGGTCGGCTGCTCTGATAGTAGTTTTCCAAGGTTTCTCCGATCAACACCAGGCGAATGCCGGAGTAGTACCCTAACAAACGGGCCACGGACCGCGCGCGATCTTTTCTTCCTCTTTTTGTCCTATCCTCCACTTACACACACACACTAAGATGCACTACACTACCACACATGCTGGTAGACCGGTCGGGAACTTGTGCCGGCTAGGGCGGTGCCCCGCTGGTGGGAGATACCTGGTTGGGGAAAACCTGGCTCGTCGGATCTCGTCACTCTGTGGGGGAAGATCACTGCCACCTCCCGATGAAGAAACATGCACAACTCTTACGGGACTAACGACCTCAGTATTTGATTAAGTGAATTCGAGACTCGCGGTTTCCTGGTTGGGTGACCGGCAAGGAACCTCGGAATCTAACGTCGTCGAGCCCCTGGCCGAAGGGATAAAAGGTACTGACTGACTCCGACGTGACTAGACTCGATAAACACAATAATTACACAACAGTTAAGTAATGAGTAGTAATTACTTGGTAACGGAGGATTACTCCAACAAAAGCGCTCAACGCCCAACAAGGGTTTAGAGACGCGTTGCGTCAACGACGCAACAAATTAAAAAGAAAAAACTGGTATAGCTACAACTAACCTCACCCACCGTCTCTCAGTATTATCATCAAATTCTAAGTATCTTAATGCTGTCTTGATCAAATAAGAATTACAATGACCTGATATTTCCATGCAAGCTCCTGCTTCTATAGACTGGTGGAGAATGTACAAATACGTTAATTTAAAAAATTGTTTCTTCTTTTACGCAACGTACCTGAAACGTTTGGGCAATTAGCGTATACACACACTGGAGAAATCCTACGTTAATCCTGCCGTTTGTGTCAGGCTTTGCCACTTCTCAGTCAGGCTATGCCTCTTCTTGCTTCGGACAGGGGTTCGGTGCCATTAGTAAACGGGGTTTCCGGACTACCACCCTTCCGGGAATCTCGAATACCTTAACTCCCGTGACTTTGTGAAGCGTAGTTAAGCATTTCGACCAACGACGACGGCTTTAGATTATGTCGACCGGTTTTAGATTATCTCGATGACGTCGGACAAAAAAATTGTATATACAATAAAAATAATTAGACTTTTGTGTAAAACACAAAACGCGCCAAACAGTTCTAATTGATACGGCCCAAAGACCTTTATATAAGGGTTTATTTCTTATTATTCCTTGTTATTTTCTTTGCCTTGTTATTTTCGGTAAGATTGCTGAGAAAGATTTTATACGTTGCTTTTTATGTTTTACATATTATTCGAATTCTTCATTCTAATTCTTTAACCTCATTCCCTTCCTAAATTCCTTTTTGTCCAACAGCTTCATTTCCTGCATGTTTGACTATACTTTTGATGTTTGCCATTCTATCTCTATGTCTTCATTCGTATATTCTTGCAGGTGGAAATTCACTCTGTTTTGGTATAAACTTCTCAAAGCACATGTACACATAAATGCAATAATGTGAACAAATCGCCGTTAATGAAAATATTAAGGACGTGAAAAGCTGGTCAAGAAAATTACATTTCTGTAATTTTTGATACATCAAAAGAATAGAGAAAAACGGCGTTTATGGCATCTAACAGTACATTTAGCACTATCTCTACTAATAGTTTAAAGAAATCATTTGAAGCCTTTTTTGAGTAAATCTTGTTTGGTTATTTCTTTAAATTGTACAAATTTCAAGCAATATTGCGCGCAAAATACTAAAAGTATGGACATGACCTTAATGAAAGTACTAATTATGGACAACAAATTAAATTTGAAAGAAAAATATCCACCTTTAATGATGTTGTTTTAGGAAGACGCAGAAAAAATCCAGATTCCTGATCGTACTACTAACAATGATTCGTTCCATATATTTGTTTATTTATTTATTTAGTCAAAAACAGTCAAAAACTGTATGTGACGAATGGGGAGAAAATCGTCTGCGCACGCTTTCATGAGTTTCAGAATCCCTTCCCAACAATTTAACTATTAATAGTTGAAAGATGAAAAATAATAATAATAATAATAATATTAATATTAATATTAATAATATTAATATTAATAATAATAATATTAATAATAATAATATTAATAATAATAATATTAATAATAATAATATTAATAATAATAATATTAATAATAATAATAATAATAATAATAATAATAAATTTAAAAAAGCGAGAGATTAACATTTCAAAAACAAGATATTTTCGTTGCCAAATTATAGAAAACTTATTTTTAACGGTAAAGGAACGAACAGATTTGATTTTTCTGTATTGTTAAAAAAATTGAAATTCACCATAAGCTCTACTACCACTACAAGCAAAAGGAAAGTTCAACAAAACGTCCGCATAGTGAAGCTACATATAACCAGAAATGTACTGTCATCGTATGTACTTGTCAATGTACTTGTCAAAGTACTGCCGTCGCCCCCAGAAGAATTACCAGTTCTAAGCCAAAGACACCAAAGTCCAAATAGCATCTCTAATCTCCAGCTCTCACTCAAAACCAGATTGCCTAGTCAGGCGCAAGCGGGCGTCCCCGGCTCTCGGGGACATCGCATGCCGTGACTCGCCTCAACCTTGCGTTATAGTGGCTGTTTCCACTGTTGAGCGAGCCTCAACAGCGTGCGCTGCCCAGCTGCGCACGCGTCAACTTGAAATTAGTTTATGTAACCATAACAAAGAGTAAAGAAATTCATTTTTTCTTGCATGAAGTTAAACGAAATAAAAGTTTATCTGTGCACTACATTTATGAATGGCACTGTGTATGGCTTTTGACAACCACCCAAGCAGGAACCATTCTTCATAAATGCGATCCACGTCTAATTCAGGAAATGTGTGTGTTTTGAAAACGGCTTGCTCAGAAATAAACCCAATAGTATTGGGCCAATCCCTTTCGCGTGATGATTGCGTATTTTGTGTACCACGGCCTAGAAAGCGGCCATATTCTACAAAGGCAAAAGGCTTCAGCAACAGCTTGTTCCCTCGCCGCTCTCGCTGTCCAGGTAAGCTTGTATTAATCTTGTTGTAAGCACGTAACTTCACCATCTGTGCACGTTTTCTTGAGTTCAGTGGGGAATTTAGTTATTCAAATTATCATTCTCCATGTTCTCACGGCAGTAAATCAGTTCCTTCACGAAGGACACGGTGAGGGATATAAGCCAAAATCTGTAGCTGATTGACCTCTGCAAATAGTTTTTATTACACGAGAGCAAATTCTTACCAAAAACGCTCTTTTCCATCTTTATTCAGAATTCAACTTGTATATGGTTTAGAGCAGGGATGTCAGAATTTAAGAGAACGTGCAAAGAAGCGCATAGAAGCGTGTATATTATGTAAATAAATAAATGTGAAAGTTATATGAGCATATTATATAAACGTGCAAGTTATGTAAATAAATACTCCCCCCACACAAATCACACTCACACAATGGCAAACCTCTGCTTTGCATCACTGCCAGGTGTTATTGGATAGACAGAAAACCTATCCACCAGGCGGATGAGTGACACTTTTAATACAATCGATCCATCATTATTCATTGTATTTTCAATTCCTGATAAATGAATGTTGAATCAAGTGACTAGTTATAGCAAATGGGAACTGGGAATTAAATCTAGGTAAAATTAGACCATTTAAAACATGGTGTATTTCACTTATAAATTTACAAAATTGAATTAAATTAAAAAACACATCATATCAACATATTAATAAACCATTGCATTAAAGTTGAATCTGTTTCACGACAAACTTTCATAGTTTGCCTTTCATTTGTTCTTGGTGCCAAGTAGCTCTTACTTCACGTTTTCATTACTTCAATATACACTCTATTCAGCTCAAGATTGTGTCTACACTGTCCATTCGATCAAAGCATGCATCACAAACCATTCTGATTAATAACTACGATGACCCACGAATGTCAATGTATAAGTTCATTCGGTAGAATAACGATGAATCTAAAATACCATTTTATGTTAGTATAAAAACTTCATAGACATATGCTTAATTTTTGAAGTGATTCACTTTCTCGGTTTAACATGCCAAAATATGTGGGTTTGTTCATTACACTATTACAATGATATATGCATAAAAATTAATGGTACATTCTGAGGTGAATCTAAATTTTAAGGAAGTAGTCGACTGAATATGTAATAATTTTTGCTCTGAAAATTTTGAAATATTACTACCTTGTAGTTTTGAAGATAAAATAACATAGCATTGAGAATCATATTTGTAGCATTACTTAACAGACTGGTTTTGTTATGATTTAGTTAGAATTTTAATGTCTAAAATATAATACATCTAAAATAATTTAATATATTTCCAGAACCAATGAAAGTATTCTCAAAAATGGCGAATAGAAATTACACAATTTCAAAAATTCTGCTAAGTGAAATACTATGAACGTCCTTTAATCTTCATCTCACAGAGTGGTTTACAACTGATAGGGCGTACATGAGACATAATTGCATATATCTTCGTGAAATATTGAAGTATATGAGTACAAAGATCACAGACAATTGGACGAGATTTTTATTTTTCATAACACAATTTTAAAGCTGAAAATTAAATTTAAAAAACTCATGCGAAGAAACAACATCTGGAGAGCTGGAAAGAAGAGTATTAAGGGAAGGAAGTTAGAAGAAAATTTACGTGTTAGTCACAGACTTAGACTTCAGAATAATCGGGCAACTTCGAATCTCCACTGAAGCAGTCAATCATTTCATTCTCTTCTCAACTTCACCCTTACAAACACCGAATAAACTATTTAAGATTTTATTGGGCATGACCGTGGGCTCACTACACGTGTACACTCATCATACTATGCGCACACCAAGGCAAATACAGGAATACAATGTGTTGCTTGTAAGTACACCGAAAGCTCCTTGATGGATGTATCTCTCCTCTCACTAGTACAACACCAATTCCTCTTAACACTGCTAAAGTATTGAGGTTGTTTGCTCAAATAAACTGATCTGCCAGAGTAAGCTGCCAATTTCATCTCCCCAATGAACATTTCGGCGAAACGGGTTTAAAATGTCTTTTTGCACACGCAGACGCTGGATTCAAACGTCACTGATTTCTACTTAGCAATGCAAGTGATAAATGTGATTTGGATAAAGTTGTGAATGTTGGTATAAGATTCGATAAAATAAGTTATTCAATTTCGCCCTCCACAATCAGAAATATACTGTCCAATTTGCCTTCTACGATCACGGATGGCAGTTCTGGCAGCAACCCTGTTAAAGGCCACAGGGAAATCTGTTAGGATCTGTCGAGTGAGAACACTATTGTCGTTTTTTTGGAGAGCAACACATTGCCAACAGTGTAAAAATAAGTAGTTAAGGAGCAAGAAATTACATCGTGTAATGATCAAGACGCAGGTGCACACCTTGGTACAATTGGTGGTAGTTTTTCTTTGAAGCATTATCGACACTGAAGTCTTGTTACGGAATCGAAAGACGCAGGGCCATGGCTGGAACGACAGCAGACGCAACTGGAAGGGCTGCTGTGTACAGCGTTTGCCAAACCTCCGGATCGTCCGCGAGTTCTCGAAGTCGCATGCACACCTGGGCCCGCCATACGTCCTGATCCAGAGCAGACGGAGATGGAACTTGAGATGCATTCTAGCGGTGGCATTAGCGGCCCTAGGGGCGGCTGAAGAAGGAGCGAAGGCGGAGGCGCAGACTGCGACGAGGCGCGATGGCGCGGGTAGGGCCGGCGGAGGCGGCGGCTGGGGAGGGGGAGGGGGTGGAAGAAGGGGCCGTAGAAGGGGC
Source organism: Teleogryllus occipitalis (assembly GCA_011170035.1). Lineage (NCBI taxonomy): Eukaryota > Metazoa > Arthropoda > Insecta > Orthoptera > Gryllidae > Teleogryllus > Teleogryllus occipitalis. Next base: position 110,989 of record BLKR01003269.1, on the reverse strand, counting down.
GGTGGAGGAGGCGGTGGATAGGCCGATGGAGGGGATGGAGGAAAGGGTGGGGGAGGGGGCGGTGGAGGAGGCGGGGGCGCGTTGTCGGTGGATGCGGGGCGGGGATGTGGCGGGGACGCGGGGGCAGGTGATGCGTGGGGCGGGGGATGGCGGGACGGCAGCGGCGGGGATGCAGCGGCGGGGATGCAGCGGCGTGGATGCAGCGGGGACAGCGGCGGGGATGCAGCGGCGGGGGATGCAGCGGCGGGGGATGCAGCGGCGGGGGATGCAGCGGCGGGGGAGTCGGGGACAGAGGAGTTGGCGGGGAATGCGGGAGTGGAGGATGACGGGCACAGCGACTCCGGGGCGGGGGAAGCGGCGGCGAGGGAATCCGGGGGGTGCGATCCTGGGGCGGGGGAGCCGGCGACTGCCGCGACAGAGGAGGGAGAGGTGTGGATTGCTGGGGAGCCGTCAGACACGGCGGCGAAAGAGGGAGAGGAAGGGGAGTTATCGGGAACCGACAGGAGAGCGGGGGAGAAGGGGCAAATGGTGGACGTGGGTGAGGTTGGTGATGCATTAGGTACAAAGATGAGAGAAGCGCTGGGGGAAACATTTGGTGCGGAAGTGGAGTTAGTGGCAGAGACATCAGATGCCACTACGGAGGAGAGAGAGGTGGGGGATGCGGAGGCAGGGATTGCTGCTGGGGAGCCATCAGACGTTGCGGCGGAGGGAGAGCCGGGAGAGGTATTGAGAACGGTGAGGAGAACCGGGGAGAAAGGGCAAATCGAGGATGTGGACGAGGTGGATGAGGTGGAGAAGGTGGCATAGGAGGAGGATGTATTGGGTACAAAGCACGAAGAGGTGCAAGGGGGAGCATTTGAGGCGGAAGTGGAAGCGACGCTGGCGACATTGGAGGCGGCGGTGGCGGAGGCGTTGGCGGTGGCGGGGGGAACGCCGGATGCCTCGATGAGGGAGGGAGAGGTTGGGAATGTGGTGTCGGGGGATGCTACCGCGGAGCCGTCAGTAGCGGCGGTGGTGGAGGAGGGAGAGTCGGGGGAGTTATAGAGAGCGTAGAGGAGAGATGGGGAGAAAGGGCAAATAGAGGTGGTGGAGGAGGTGGTGAAGGTGGGGAAAGTGGGAGTAACATTGGGTACAATGCTCAGAGAGTCGCTGGGGGGAGCATTTGAGGCGGAAGGGGAAGCGGCGGAAGGGGAAGCGGCGGAAGGGGAAGTGGAGGAGACTTCGTTGGAGGGAGCGGTGGATGCGAGAGTGGGGCTGCTGGCAACAGTGGAGGTGACGTTGGCGGTGGGGTTGTTGGTTTTGCTGGAGGCGGAGGCGGAGCTGGAGCTGGAGCTAGAGCTGGATGAGGTGCTGTGGTAAGTCTTGGCCGATACGGAGCTGGGACAGCGAGGGGGTGGGCTGCGCATGGGGATGAGAGGCGCGGTGTTCGTAGATGTACCCGTGAGAGTTTCGGTGGGGTTCGCGTTTGGGGAAGTAGGCGCGGTAGAGAGTTCGGGGCCAGGGACGTAGCCCGAGGCGGAGCTGAAGATGGAGGTGGAGCTGGGGACGGGACTCGGGGCGGGGCTAAAGTTGGGGCTCTGGGCGGAACTGTGGGTGGAACTGGGGTCGGAGCTGGGGGGCCTGCTGGGGGCGGGGCTAGTGGCGGGACTGAGCGAGGGACTGTAGGTGTGACTGTGCGTGGAACCTACAGCACCGGGGTCTGAAGCACCGGGGTCTGAAGCACCGGGGTCTGAAGCACCGGGGCCTGAAGCACCGGGGTCTGAAGCAGCGGGGTCTGAAGCAGCGGGGTCTGAAGCAGCGGGGTCTGAAGCAGCGGGGTCTGAAGCAGCGGGGTCTGAAGCAGCGGGGTCTGAAGCAGCGGGGTCTGAAGCAGCGGGGTCTGAAGCAGCGGGGTCTGAAGCAGCGGGGTCTGAAGCAGCGGGGTTCGAAGCAGCGGGGTCTGGTCTGAAGCAGCGGGTCTGAAGCAGCGGGGTCTGAAGCAGCGGGGTCTGAAGCAGCGTCTGGCTGCGGGGTCTGAAGCAGCGGGGTCTGAAGCGGGGTCTGAAGCAGGGGTCTCTGAAGCAGCGGGGCGAAGCAGCGGGGTCTGAAGCAAAGCGGGGTCTGAAGCAGCGGGGTCTGAAGCAGCGGGTCTGAAGCAGCGGGTCTGAAGCGGGGTCTGAAGCGGGGTCTGAAGCAGCGGGGTCTGAAGCAAGCCTGAAGCACCGGGGTCTGAAGCAGCGGGGTCTGAAGCAGCGGGGTCTGAAGCAGCGGGGTCTGAAGCAGCGGGGTCTGAAGCAGCGGGGTCTGAAGCAGCGGGGTCTGAAGCAGCGGGGTCTGAAGCAGCGGGGTCTGAAGCAGCGGGGTCTGAAGCAGCGGGGTCTGAAGCAGCGGGGGCTGAAGCAGCGGGGTCTGAAGCAGCGGGGTCTGAAGCAGCGGGGTCTGAAGCAGCGGGGTCTGAAGCAGCGGGGTCTGAAGCAGCGGGGTCTGAAGCAGCGGGGTCTGAAGCAGCGGGGTCTGAAGCAGCGGGGTCTGAAGCAGCGGGGTCTGAAGCAGCGGGGTCTGAAGCAGCGGGGTCTGAAGCAGCGGGGTCTGAAGCCGCGGGGCCTGAAGCCACGGGGACTGAAACCGCGGGGCCTGAAGCTGCAAGGGCGTCGGCCTCTTCGTCTCGCGCAGTCTCCCGCCGCGCCTCCTTCGGGGGCGTGTGGCCGGTGGACGCCTCCCCGCTCGCCCTCTTCATGGCTCTTCTCACTTTCCCGCGCGCCGATCCTGCAACCACCACAAAGAGGTTACTAGATTTTGCAAAACAAATAATTTTCCGGCCTTAAAGTCGGCATATGGAGGTAGTATGTAATATGCAGACACACATCAATTTTATATGTTTTGTCACCTTCCTTACTCCCCCCTTTGATGCGAGGTTTTTGGACGAACAACTAGCAGAAGATTAAATTTGCTCGATGGTTTCCATCAGTATAAACAACGGATGTCACTAGTTTTATGACAACTTAAATAATACTCTCAAACAAGTACTATACAGTACGTAACAAGTCTTGTGTAATTTAAAATGAACTTCAACAAACGTTTGTTGTAATATGAATCTAATACCCTTTTAAAAGAAATTTCACAAAGAATAAGTAACTAGTGAATAAGTAACTAGAATGCAATCCGTGATGAAATAAAATTATCTTAATTTAACATTTTTTTGGTCTCGAAATATTTCGTTAATTCCTAAAAAATCTGTAGCGTGAAACTTACAATAACTTTAAAATATTAAATCATCTGTTTTCAGTTACGACAGTCATTGAATGCAGTACACTTTCTATCGTAGTGACATCAATCATGTACACCACCTAAAGAAAATATAATTCTGCTCACTTTGCTTATAAATGTAGCTTCTAGCTATATTATGCCAGATACGCTAACAAGGGAAGTCGGCAATGCAGTTAACAATAACACTTTACAACTCACGATATCACTGGCCGTTTTAAATCTGCACGCAGTCGTCTGAAATATAGAGGTCCCCCGCACACATGGTCAGGAGGCCGAGTCCCCTGGTGAGGCGTCGTTGCCGCAGCAACAATTCTATTCAAGCTCTCCGTCACCATGCCGGTAGTGTGGTCACATCGTACATTTCGTTTCCCAGAACAAGAATTAGTCTTTTGCATCAGCGTCACGTAGCAAAGAAAAGTAGGCAAAAGAAAAAGCTGTGGGGAAAAACTACATGATAATTGCGAGTTCCCCCAAGTTTCAAGTTCTTAATTTGAAATAACCCTTATTTATTTCATTTGTGTTAGTGAATTAGTTTTCAAAAATTCAGTGATCCCTACACTAAACCATATTGTAACCGCTTGTCGTCGGTCACATTTATGACCAACGGAAAATAGAAGCAATAATACCCGACATTAGGCCCTACACGTAGTTTCTATAGTGGCGAAGAGATGTAAGTAAGGATTTCTGAACGCACTCAGACCATAGCCAATCAGGAAATTTTTGTGGAAATACGGACGTGGCGTGAACTTGCGTCAAAAGAGCTCGCTCTCTTTCTGGTTCGAGACGCCGAGGTGAACGGTTGCCTACGAGTACACCACATAGTCGACGAGGGACACGCGAAGATAACGGAACACAAAAGCTTTAATAAAAGGTAATTGACTGAGCACTTTTCATGGATTTACGTACTGTGAATATCGTGAGATTACATGGAATTAGTAAATGAATATTAAACAAGAATGCAATGAATGAAAGAACGACGGCGGTAATAGATCGAAATGAATCTGTAAAACCACGTTGCTGCATTCTTGTTGCTAGAAAGGTGGACTATTGTAACATAGGACATGTTTCTTCTTTGTTACAGATTTCATATATTTCATACTTTTCATATATTCTTTATTCTTATTTTTGGGAATTTCACTTTGGAAATCCTATTATGAAATTTTGAGAATTATTAGAAGTACGGATTATCCAACACTAGCTTGACTTTTACCATTACGAAGTCATAACTTGGAGTTTCGGACTCGCATTCTGATGCGACCATCACCTCTGCGAAAGCTGTGGTGAATTTTCGTTGAACGACGGGGAGACGGTGTTCGGAAATACTCCAGTTTCGACGCGACAGGCAACGCACGGACCTTGCAGGAGAACGACGACCTTGAGGCGCGAGTGTCGCGCGACGGTCAGCTACACAGCGTGGGACCAACTTGAGGAATTCGCCGGTCGTGAGTCATATAAAAGCAGAAAGAACACTCATTAAATTTCAGTCTGAAAAAAACTTCTGAGACAAGATTATCATTATATTAGCCAAAACGTTGTAATGTGAGCTTCCCTCAATAATAGACGTTGATCGGGCAAGTTTCTTAGAACATTGGTCTTGCTAGCCAGTGGTTTTATTTCTTTTCGACAGTCGTAACAAGAATCAGATTAAAGTAATTCTTTATGTTTATGATAGAAGTTGTTTTGTACAGAATTATTTATTTAGAGTCATATTTTAATGATTCAAATCATTTAAGAGACGTTATGAAACAAAATTTTGTGTTGAAAGGCTATGTAGAAGCCGAAGGTCAAATGTGACTATTGAGTGTAACGTAATTAGTGATTTAAAAGGTAGTAGTGAATTTCGAGTATTGTGTGTATGAATTTTTTTTGCAGGATGAATATTTGTACTATGATTTGTGTGTCTCATGTGTGATATTTTTTGTGAAGTGTAAATATGTATTTATTGCTTGTTGCTTGTAAACAGGGATCTGAGTTATTATCACTTTAGTGAAAAACTGCAGTTTAGGTAGGGAATTAGCTACCATAATTTTACGAAAAGAGAGAACATAGTAGGATCTGTGAATTTCATTTGTACAGTGATTTTCATTCAATAGAATATATGTTATTTGTTATTTAAAATTGTAAAATTGTGTTGGCTTGTTAATTGATAAGTAGTTTAACAAAGACGAACCCACTACCGATAGGGAAGTTTATCCATAAATTGAGATATTCCCAGGGATGCGTGACGGTGTAATCACACGTCGCGAAGTAGGCAAATGATAGATCTACTTTAGTAATCGGTGCGGTGAGGCGGTTACAATATACTACTTGAAGATTGAAAAATATTAGCGTTTTTTGCAAGGATTGTTAACAAACGTTTTCACTTCGATATAATAAAATCTATTTTCAAGGACATCTGCAATACATTTGGGCTCTTATCCATCATGTCCATCGTCAAGAGATAATACTTCCTGCCGCGACATGGAAACGATAATTTGAATAACTATACTTCTCACTGAATTCTAGAAGACGGGCACAGATAATGAAGTTACATTTATGTTCACAAGCAAAACAAGGAGCCATCTCAGCATTTGCTCAATGGACAGGGAAACTGGACGAAAAATGAGAATCGAGATGGGGGTCATTGACCCGGAGGATATGATACAATACTTGTTAGAGGTTGTTTAGATTTGAACAGTCCAAATGGTAAATAATGCATTAAATATCACTGTTAAAATTAATGTTAGTTTCCTTGTGATGCTCAGTATAGTCTCTAATTGTTTAGGAACAGTTATGCAGCAGAAACGATTTCAACTGGAATTTAAACTTTTCTATCGAATTTAATTATTTAATGTCATCTGGGAAAGTGCAGTAGAATAATGTAATGTATTATATGTGAATTTTTTTAATGAGCTGTTGATACTGTCATCTGATGAATACAATTTCTACGTTGAATGTTACAGTAATAGACATCGGCATTTTCTGAAAATATCTTCCCGCCCTTAAGCAAGTCATTCTTGACAAAAACTACTGATTCGTAAATCAACAGACAAGGTAATGGTAAAATTCCTAGATTAATAAAGACAGACTTACGAGAATCACATGGGTGGGATTTGGTTATCGTTCGCTTTTTCTTTTTTAATGGGAGCTATAAGATGTATTTCCCCAGAAAATTATGCCATATCTCAGGCGGAAATTAACATTCGCAAAATATACACAACGAGCAGAAGGCTGACAGAATTTGCAAGAATTCTGAACGCGTAGCATAATGAACTTAATTTGTGTTCAATTCATTGAAATGGAAGTTCCATTTAAGATTTAACTGATTGAGAGTCCTAAAAATTTTCTTGCCTTCACATCAGTCAATGGTAAACAGTTCGTTTTCAATGGAGCACAGAATTGTTTATATGGAATGGAAAACTGCATTAAAACCGTTTTCTTTTCATTTAATTTTAATTTGTTATTTCGAAACCAATTTGAAACATCAGATATTGTACTATTTACGGTTCATTTATTGCAAAGGATGTTCGTATCATCCGTAAAAAGAACTGTTCTTCCGTTTCGAATCGTCGAGGTCAAACGTTTACGTAAAGTAAGAACAAGACTAGGGCCTAAAATCGATCATTCAGAAACTCCACGTGCAATTGGCAAAGAGTCGGAGAGGTGTGTACATATTTTTCCTTCATTGCAGTAAGGCATTTCCACTCTGATATCGTTGTTGAAACTACGAACATAACCAATCTAGGGCAATAACACGTATTCCATATGAATGTAATTTTGAAAAAAATGTCGTGATCAATGACGTCAATAGCTTTTGAGAGATCTAAATATAATCCAATAGGTGCTTCGTTTTGATCCAATGAGGAGGCGACATCTTTAAGAAAAGAAAATAGTTCTGTTTCCGTTGAATTTTATTTTCTAAATCCATGTTGGCAATCTGAAAGCGCGTCGGTTTACTGAAAAAAGGTACGTAAAAAAGTCTAATATTTTTGAAAAAACTGATAGAACAGAAATGAGAGGATAATTTTGAATTTTATTGTTGTGCCTTTTCTGAAGAGCGGCTTAATTTTAGCTGTTTTGAAGCCGTTATGAGGGGGACGAGGTCGAACAGTTAGATAGGTCGCAATGTGAAGACTCCGACAAGATTAGAATGGAGTTGGATGGGGCGAGCACATCAACGCCATGTTCGGAAACAATGAAGAGAAGGGAAAGGGATGATTTATTCGGCCTGTTGAAACAAATTGCGAAACAGATGCAGGAGCAGAAGCAGTTTAGTGAGGAACAGAAGCAATTGGCACAGGAACAGAACCGATTGGCAATGGAGAGGATCAGCTTGTTCGAGAGGCAGATTCGGAAGATGGGCGATGAAATTAGTCAAAACATTAGAGCACAGATGGAAGAGCAGATTGCAACCCAGGATAAAGCTATCGAATCGCTTCAGGGGAGAGTGGAGGATATCTCGCAAGGGGTCGAACGGAAGATCGAGGTATGTAGGAGGAAGATTATACCCATTAGACAGAGAAGAAGTGTCCCAGAGAGCGAGAGAGACATCAGGAGAAACAATCCGCGGCAGTTTAGTCAAAATGAGCGAGGCTAGACAAAGAATTCAGAAGAAAACGCATGAATTCAAAGTAGGACAAAAGGTGTTGGTTAGAGAACCTAGGGTATCGAACCCTAAGTGAAAATTATACTCAAAATTCTTCTTACTGTATGAAGGACCATACGAAATCAAGTCGATCAATGCCCCTAATGTGGCGGAAATATTCGACGAACAACGAGGTAAAACTGAGCAGTACAATTTCTACAACTTGAAGCCATATAACGAGGAAGACGGTCGAGATTAACGGAAGGGACATTGCGGAAACAGAAGATTATTTTTTCGTGGAAAACAAATCTTGATAACGTGGGGGGTTATATGACATAACGGTCATTCGGTCATTAAATAGGAAAAGAACAGAGAGAACCAATTCAAAGTTCGCGCGTGTGAAAAGACCACAGATCGATTTTCCAGAGGAACGACTCTAGGAACGAGTCACGGCCAGTGAGAGAGGGAGGCAGGAGTCAAAACAGTACAAGGGGACATGACGAATGGCGCGCACGGGGCTGCGTGGCGTATGTGAGGTGAGGGAAGGAAATCGGAATACATCGAGGGGTGAAAGTGCGTGGAAGTGTTAATATGCGAGTAAACGAGCACGCGGAGCATCGGACTAATGTATAATACTAAAAATCGGTGCGTTCCGAACATCAAAAAAGCGTGAAACTTAAGTGATGTGAAAGCACGCGGTGCAGCAGTGTGCGTGGGCTATAAACTATAATGGTAAGGAGAAGTCAACGGCTTCGAACAAGTACACCGCAACGAGGAGACCGATTTCGTGCCCGGACGTTGAAAGCGAACGGAGAAATAGCAAAACGCAGGGTACGGCACGGCGACCACGTGGCCAGCACGCAGTCAGCGGCCGCGTGGCCAGACCTCGTCGAAGACATTAGAAGAGGCGGCTACATTTCCCACGACAGGACGATGGGACCATAAGATAAGTAACGAAGCTCGTAATATTCGTGAACGTCGGGCTGAATTATTGTAATCAAGTTTCCGAGTGTACAGTGTGGGGGAGAGGACATAATGATGAACAATCACAACCGTGTACTGAGGAAGGGATAGATTGTAATTGATTAAGGTTGGATAAAAATAACTGAGAATGTGAAAATGTAGGATGTAGAATGTTGGCATACTATTGCATAAGAGTGTGGGAGCTCCCGGATGGTTAGATATTTCAAACAGTTTTATTGGTAATAATATTAATCACATTAACAGCATGCGACCATATAATGAAGATTTGTATAGTTAAACATATTCATGTTTTCTATGAAAAAACGAATAATCATAATATGTAACTTGGTGCGTCGTAAATTGAACGAGAAAAGTATCAAAATCAAAGCCAACATGAACTAATAAAGGCGATCCCCGATCCATCGTGCCTATCATTTCGATCTTACATTCAAAATTTTAACATGTAATAAGTACTTACGTGGTCAATATATATATATATATATATATATATATATATATATATATATATATACATATAAAAATACACTTTTTGTCTTAACTTTACACCTCATACTCTAAATGAGAACTCCCTTTGCATGCACTGATACATAATCACCTCCTTATTTCAATACTTATTCTATTTACAGACAATACGTGCCCTTTCAAAATGCCCTTTCTGTTCTCCACATCAAATGATATTATTTATCATTACATGACAGATCCCCTCATCTACCATCCCCTCACACAATCGTCTACTCCCTTTCCCAACTCACTTAATTCTTTTGCCGCCTAATAATAAGTCCCTTCTAGTAACAGTCTTACTGATTTTGCTGCATATGAAATTCCTTCGAGCTCACCAACTCCGAATGTGCCAGCACGATATGACGAGTCGGGGCTGTGTCGCCCGCTACGTGGCCATGACGCTTGCCCCCGCCGCTTCGATCCGGCCGCCGGTGCAAATCCCACGCCGCAGTCGTGCTTTGCCGGGCACGGCGATGTCCACTCGCCGCCAGATCAGCAACCGTCATGATTTCCAACTCTTCCAAATTCGTGTATTAAGCCCACCGACGCTGTCTCGCCATGTTCGTTTCCCTCACTCTGCCTTTGCATCACGTGTCTATGCACTCACATCTTTCCTCGCCCGACGCCACTATCATCCGTTTAATCTTTAGTATTCATCACTTCACTCGATATCCATTAATAAGTAGCACTGTCTCTCATTGTTCTACGTCTCGATTTCCGCTCGATGTAATCCGATTCCTTTTAACTATTGTTCATCGCCGCCATCGCTAGCTTTCCGAACTGCCGTCCGTCACTCTTCCTCTTCGACTGCTTTCCGTTCCCACGATACTCTCCCCCAACCGTCGAAGTCTGGTGCTTCGCGTTCGCTCCGTCTCGCCTGCCGCGGGACACACTCTTGCTCGGCCGAGTCCGCCCGGAACGGCCGTCTCTACCGCGCTGTTTAAACCATGTTGGCACCAGCGTCTATGTTCAGAAACGCGGTGCGTATACAGAGAGAGAAAAGAAAGAGCCGAAGCCGAATATATGCCCCGCCCACGCACCAAGAACCCGAGACAGCGAGTTGAAACGTTTGTTCTGGCGGGCCGCCAAGTCGAATGTGACGCGTTGGCAGCGAATGTGTCACTGCCTCGGTCAAGCCGAGCGGAATCAACGCCGACCAATAGTAAATTCGCAAGATATGATAAGGAACTAAATATCGACATTGGCTCCCGAGTCAAAAGCGAGGGAAACAACTGCCATGATTTTGCTTTTCCGTTGAAAGACGGGATTTCTCGGAAATTTCTGAGTGTGTTGTCGAGACCAGTCAGTTAAATTCCGTTGAAGGAGTAAATCGATCAGTTCGGAGCGTAATGTCCGTCATTTTACAAACTATTCTTTTCGACCGTTACGCCGGATAGTAAAGGGAAATTATCCTTGCGCGAATTCTCGCATCTGACGAGATGGAAACAAGCGATGTTTCATGAACTGGAAATTCGATCATAACGCTTCTAGAAGAAGAGAAGCTTCTAACAGAAGAGAATTGTGTTGCAATTGGATTGAGGTTGCGAGCGAGTGAGTACTATTACGAGTGCAACGTGAACAATCACCAGTTGAACTAGAATCTAACATTGAGGGCCACTTTAAACTAATTGGTGCTATAAAACTCAGGAGAGAACGATCCACTTCCAGCACTTCCCAATACGCTTCAATAACTGCGACTAAAATGCGCTTTGAAGAAAAAGGCGAAGTCGGAAGAAACGTGGTACGAGCGTTTGCAGTAAGAAGTGGCCAGCTTAGCGTTGGATTCAGCCTACCGGCATCACATTTGATTGTTTGGAGGAAGGTTTCACCACCGAGGTCGCGAGGGTCTTCGAAAAGGTATCGTCCTCAAGCGAGTTGACGTAGCAGCCGCGTCAAGCCAGCGCGAGCCTGACCGTGAGCTGAGGTCGGCGAGACGGAGGGTCAACCGCCGTGATAGCTACGCCGTCGGGGTCCCGCAATAGCTACGCCCAGAAAGCAGAACCCGCAGAGAACATTCAAACCTTCCATGTTGCAGAAGCGTGAATACCCGTGTGAACAGAAACAGGGATAATTAAAATATTGCAGAATTAAATTATTACTATCCAAATTGAAACAAGAATGAAAGAACTGATTTAATTGAACATTTATAAGAAACTTAATTTAAAGAGAAACAAACGCAAATTTGTGTAACTGAAACGAAGAAAATTCGAAATTATTGCATTCCAAATCAACTCGACAGGTTTGACGGATCGGCGGTGAACTGTCGGACGTTACGCCCACGCTGAACGAAGCTCACTTAGGGATATCGACGCCTGGTCGGGGGAGTTACAAATGCACGACGTGCCGCGGGAATTTTGACTGCGTGTTCCGTGACTATACCGTGTGGCGCACCTAAGATATTCCCTTCAATTTTCTCCTGAACCGTTGCAGATACTGAGATGCGGTTTTCACTACAACTACTCTATGCAAGGAGCACGTATGGTCATGCATAATATTATTCTATTGCATTTTTTATTGCAGAGATATTGACCCAACTTCGATTTTTTAAATGGAACCCTATAGATATTTTTGGCTCATCATAACAAGCGTGAAGAGACGAGTTCATAAATATGCATATCGCCATATGTTACATAACAAAATTTTCGAGAAATTAAGAGTTTTAAAGACGCACGCCGACTGCTGGTTTCCGTAATCTGAACGAGAAATGCCCGGGTGATATGCGGTGAGGCCATTCCCTTCCGTTGCGTCGACCCTGCGGTAAATGTAGTGATACAATGTGCAAAGGAGCTCACGAAAACCTGCGATTTGCTCTTTAAGAATACACCCTCTCAGTCCTGGAGACCATGTATTCACCCATAGCCATGTTCTGAGTAAATATGTACGCCACAAGGTACTATTTTTTTAATTAATGAAATACTACAAGATTTGAGAAAATATTTGAATTATTAACCGTAGAGAAAGCAAGGGAAGATTGGAGAGTGAACATGTTCTGAATTAATAAATGCGTGTGCTGTGCTGTCAGAAACAAAACGTTTACTCTTTGAAAGACTGAAAACCTTTACCGCAGGGTCGACGCAACGGAAGGGAATGACCTCGTCGCATATCACCCGGAATTTCTCGTTCAGATTACGGAAACCAGCAGTCGGCGTGCGTCTTTAAAACTCTTAATTTCTCGAAAATTTTGTTATGTAACATATGGCGATATGCATATTTATGAACTCGTCTCTTCACGCTTGTTATGATAGGCTAAAAAAATCTATAGGGTTCCACTTAAAAAATCGAAGTTGGGTCAATATCTCTGCAATAAAAAATTCAATAGAATAATATTATGCATGACCATATGTGCCCCTTGCATATAGTAGTTTTAGTGAAAACCGCATCTCAGTATCTGCAACGGTTCAGGAGAAAATTGAAGGGAACATCTTAGGTGGGCCACACGGTAAATTGTAATATTACATGCGTTTCTATAATATTAATGTGCTTCAACTACCACTTGAAAAATTCTTAAACAAACGAAGCGCGAATGATACACATATTTTTAAACCAAACGTCTTAAACGAAAACAAGATTCTGCCATTGCATTCAGTGTCTTCACGATCTACATCAATGTAGCAAGGATACGCGATGCTATTGTACCGATAAATAAAATTATATTAACGTGAAATAACGGCGGCCGTTGCTATCGCCTTCTATTATCAGTGCGGCGTTCCAACAAGCAACAATAAACACTGAACCGTATGGCATACACATTTTGCAAATCAGCATTCTTGATACCACTAACAACAACCTGCAAATGGAAAGAAACATAACAATTAAATATATTGTTACATCCATTGAATGTACGTTTTTACAAGACTTACTTGTCATTTCTGCAAGTTATTTTGTAAAGCGAAATGATCTATCCCGTGTTACATTTAACAAATTTAAATGACGCAAATTAAAATAGATTTAACGCTTGAATAATATTAAACGTAATATTTCTTTTAAAGATTCGAATAACTGCCTGGAAGCACATTTCAAAAATTACATTGGCTTGGGAGTGACACCGCCTCAATCGAAGGGTAGGAATTTATTTCGACTTTTTTTCACTTTTCTAAAACAAAGTGGGTCGAAAATGGAACAGCACGTCCTTCTTTACCGTTTATTGCGACATGCACGAAAAACATTCTAAAAACGTTAACCTTTTCTGAGAAAATAATTGTTGAAAATTTAACAGTTGTCAGTGCTTGACACAAATTATTCAAAACGTACTTATATTTTCCAAAAATTGAACGGACCTAATTTAAGAGTCTGTTTTTCATTAACGCATTTTATTAAGAAAAAAATTATCGTCGAAAGCATTTTAAAGTTTTGCATTTTTTAAAACAATCAAGAATTTCAAAAACCATTTCACCTGCACAATTCTCTTATGCGTCCTTTCGCTTTAACTAGTAAAAATTTAATTAGAAAATTTCACGCAATGTTCCAGAAAAATTAATTAATCAAAATTGAAAATTGTGTGTTACAAGCACAATTACAGAAAAAGGATCCCAATTTTCAAAAAATTTTACACGATCTATTTCAGAATCTTTCTTTCAAGAACAGAAGACAAGTTAAAAATTTCTATCTTCAGTATTTTAGTTGTAACAAAACGCCGAAAAATCAACTTTTTCAATGTTCCACAAATGAGAGAACTCGATGAAAAATAAGACCTGCAACATTATTTTAATCATCAATATCCGTCCGCATTATCTGACAACTTTTTTGGAAAATGTTAAAAATGTCCTATGGATCACCAAATCTCCTCATGTAAGTACCCACCAAAAATGAAATAACGTTATCAAATTCACGGGACCACGACATCGATAGGGTAATATCAATTTTGAAGACAATCAGCTTGAACGGTTCAGCTGCTAATGTTGTTGACCGACCGTCCGTCCGACCGACCGACCGACCGACCGACCGACCGACCGACCGACCGACCGACCGACCGACCGACCGACCGACCGACCGACCGACCGACCGACCGACCGACCGACCATCGATCTAATCTGTTCAGACTCCGGTTCCACCCAATTCCTGCAACACCCAACTAATCAATCTTGTAACGTCCAATGCAGTCCATAGAACGCGCTCCAGAACGTGTCTGATCAGCCCGCAATGGTCGACCCAATGCCCTGAATGCCCTGTACTCGTTCCACGTGACTGTCTGACTGTCTGGATCGTCTGACCGTCTGACGGCGTTCGACTGTCTGATTCGTCTGGTTCGAGACGTAAACGATCAAAACGTTCCCATTTGTCTGGATTGTCCTGACTGTCTGACCGTCTGACTGTTCACTGTCTCTGATTCTGTCCGACTGTCTGGACTGTCTGACTGTCTGGACTGTCTGGACATCTGACTGTCTGACTGTCTGACTGCCCGACTGTCTGGACTGTCTCCGATTGTCCGAATGTCTCTGACTGTCCGATACCGTCTGAATATGCCTCGATCATGTCCGACCGTCTGGATCGTCTGACTGTCTGACCGTCCGTCTGACCGTCCGACCGTCCGACCGTCCGACCGTCCGACCGTCCGACCGTCCGGCCGTCCGACCGTCCGACCGTTCGACCGTCCGACCGTCCGACCGTCCGACCGTCCGACCGTCCGACCGTCCGACCGTCCGACCGTCCGACCGTCCGACCGTCCGACCGACCGTCCGACCGACCGTCCGACCGACCGTCCGACCGACCGTCCGACCGACCGTCCGACCGACCGTCCGACCGACCGTCCGACCGACCGACCGTCCGTCCGACCGTCCGACCGACCGTCCGACCGTCCGACCGACCGTCCGAGGTGAGATAGCGCCTTAACTCTTCACCACCTTTCATCCGAAATTGATATGCCTAGATCAATTTGAAGGCACTGAAAGTCCTCAGTTTGAAATGGATAATTTTATTTTTGAGGGTTCTTTAAATCAAACCTTAACAATATTTTTAAAAAATCTTAAACATTTGTCCAATTTGTTTAGTACTATTTTGTTCTCGGATTTCAATAAAGATGCTTAAGAGATGTGCGGCTCATTTTCGTATTTTCGTTGGAATAGCCAATGTTTTTGAAAATTTTATTATTTTTTTCGGCGTCCACCTACAACTACTATTCTGAAGGCAGATTTTTTCTAATGAAATTTGTGTTAGAGCCAGATCATGAAATGAAGTCATGTTCAAAAGTTTGAAAATATCAGTAGTTGTCTTGTAATTTTCCGTGTAATATCGGCAATTTTTTAAAAATAATTTCACAATATCGGTTTCTAATTTTTTTGAGTAATTTTTTTCTCTCTGTGGATTTGTGGATGTGTTTTAAAGGTAAGTAAAAATATTGGTGCTATTCTCAGATCCACAAACTCTGAATTTTCAAAATTTTCTAAATGGTAATATTTCAAAACTACAAATTTGAAGATTGATTTTTTGCCTGGAACTAAATCTGTTCGAAAAAAATCATCCCTATAAAAAAGGTTATGTACATTTTTTAAAAAAACTAGTCATCCGCTCTAAAATAAAGCCATTTATAAAAATTACTACCATTTAGACACTTTATCAAAACCGCTCCAATTTGTTTTTTCAGATTTTTCCACGGATAAAACAAGGGACGCTTTACAGAATGACGGAGGTCCCATTTTTGTTGGAACTCACTTAATTTTCGAAAATTACAAATTGAAAGTAATGCGAGAAAGTATATGGTGCTGTAGCAAAACTAGCTTCGTAACTTTTTTTGCCTCTCTGATGTCAATATACGAATTCACTTGCACACCGTGTTTACATCGAAATGTCACCACATCTTGCCGCGAAAAAAAAACAAATCGTTCGCTAGGCCAAACGGGAGAACTGTAAGAAATGGCCTCAAAATGTTTTCCTTTTAGACAGGAAGTTGACGCACCTCCCTTCGTATTCTCAATACTGTGTAATTCCATAATAATCGTTGATCACGTGTAACTTGCGAATCAAAGCCGAATTATTTTACACTTGGCTGGATCGGTTGCTATCCAAGAATTACACATCCCGGCATCACCCCTATTTCAATCCGAGTATTATACTTCTGATTTCGGCGAGTAATTTGCGAATTAAACTTGGTTGCTATTGTTTATCCTAGTAAATAATATAAACGATTTCGATAGGTGTGATTTTTTTGCTGTTGAAAGTCGAGAGTGCTTTTCAAACAGAGTGACGCGCTGTATTTATTTCTAAAACCAGAAGTAGTGGTAAGGATGAGTTAGATGAAGTGTAAATACACAGAAGATATGTTTTAGCAAATAACTATTGAACATTTAGTGTCTTATCCTTATCTCAGTTTATATTAGGGTACACGGTAGTTATTGGCCACCTAAGAGTTGTGAAAGCAGTAACTCATTTCAAAAACATTTTGAAAATTTGCTACGAACTTTCTACTGTCCAATGATTCTTTTAATTATCCCAACCGTTATTTCTATCGGAAAATGAACCTTACGTTACTAATTATTTTTTAGTAAAAACGTGTCATTTTGTACATTTATTGGCCAACATGATGACAGTGAGTGGCCGCTCAATTATTTCTCACAGAAACAACTAGAATAACGATATTTTAAATTAATTATATTACCCATGAAAACCATTTATGAGATGCAAATTAAATGCAACTTTAATATTTTATATGTGTTGGGGAAAATTACAATATCCTCGATATTCAAATCTGAGCAAATTTGACTTAATTCGGATGTCTTCTGGCCGTCTACGAATATAATCATAATGTCATTTTTTTAAATAGAAATGAATGGAATACGTTTCAAATCTGTTCTTAGAATACCTCGCATATCATCCATCCGTTCTCCAATATAGACCCTTGTGGGATCATTTATGTCGTCATTGAAGTTACTTCTCTCCATGTACCCTACCACTTCTTCAAATGACCTTCTGATGTCTTCTTTGTTGACACACGAACAAGCGGCTGTAACTGCTTCACTTGCCCGTGTATTGATTATGAGTTCTTAAAAAAGCCATTGACCCAGTCTTCCCCTAGACGGTCGTTGTTGAACAGATTGGGCCTTCGTTTAGTGGCTAAAGATTGTTGAACGTTACTCTATAGATCTTCCTTCTTCCTTAGAAAACATTTCCTGGATAGTTCAAGCATCCACCTAACTAGACTGTAGTCTTCTTTGTTAGATAAAACATTACCTAGAGCTGTTTTGTGATCTGGATTATTTAAACGACGTTGCAAACTTGTTCTGGGAACACCAAATGATTTTGCAGCAGAACGCACAGATGCCCCGTTATTTTTAACACATTTGATGGCCTTTGCCATGGCTCCTGCATCACACAACGTGTTTGGGATTCTTTGGGTTTATAAGATTACTTATTTCAGGCTCACACAGGATTTACCTGCGTGCAATAATATTAAACAACAATTAAAAACAATGTGCCAACAATTATTAGTAGAGTGGCCAATAACACTATTCACACACTATCGAAGATGCAGTCATTGGCCACCCCCTACGCCACTAAATACTCAAAGCTATGCTTCTCATTTTCAGCTAGTATCATTATCATTCAATAAAATTTGTGCTTTCTGAGTTACAATTGTGATTTGTTTACCGCGGTTTCTAAAGAAAATCTTAAGAAATCTGTACGTACAATGTACACACACCGCACTGTCAACAATCATCCGTCATTTTGGCAACAGTTGCACTCTTGCTGTCTAAGCAAATGTATAATACTAAGAAAGCGTCTCTTCAAGCCATTTACAAGCAAAATATTAGAACAAGCGGTAATTCTACGTATAGTTGGAGTGCCAATCACTGAACCGTTTATCCTATTTACATGTCAGAAAGGTAGAAAAAATATTTCGTGTTTAAATATATATTTCTCAAGCAACAAACAGAAATTCTACCTTGATAATTGCTATTCCTATTCTTCATTAGTAATGAAAATCTCCTGACATCGGTTATTTGGTGAGATCAAAGAGAAGCTGCGGCGAGTTTTAATAACAAGGGTTGTACAAATTGCTGTAGGGGGACTGTTTGCTCCTAGATATACAGTCTATTAAAGTCTTTTTGAAAAGTGAGCCGATAGTTATCTCCACAAATCCGATTGTAATTTCCATTTTCTCTACTAGAGCAAAGAATAACCCATTGAAGATAAATACTGTCATATTTGAAATCCTACGTTCAGGTCATGACGCGTAAGAGAAAAAGATTCCTGTCAGTTGAAAGAGCTATCCGGTCGTAAGAGGCTTGATATTATATAAATTTGATAATTTATGTCACATTATTTCTATACTACAAATAACTGACTTCATAATTTAGATACAAAATAAAAACAAAACACGCCACTCAAACGTATTTCCACTCTTTGACGATGTTTATACGATGCAGAAGTTAAAAAGAAAATAAACATTAAGTAAAGTAATAAATAGTAAAGTATATAAATGTAACTGAAACGTGTCTGATAAAAATTGTCAATGATACTTTCGTATCATTCTACTTGATATTTCGAACGCTTTTTGTGCTTAGCTTCCTCGATACATCTTGCGCATTCGAACCCCTTCCTGGATTTCGAGTGGAAATGAGAGCGGAGGGAGAGGAAGTTGCCGTGCTCGCGGGAAGCGCCAGGCTGCCCAGGCGGCCAAATAGCTCGAGCCTAGTTTTTTCATTGACTGACTATTTCCTGTTCCCGCATTCGTTGACTGCTGCTGTCAACGGTTTTGGAAGTTTAGTGCATATTTTTGTAATGATTGGCCGTGATCCTCTCCCGCTGGATGGCGAGATGCGGCCCCGAACTACAGGTGGGCTTGCGGGGTTTTCCACTACCAAGTATCTCCCACGAGCGTAGCACCGCCCCGGCCGGGACAAACTAATCTTCCTACAGGTCTCTCACAAGTGTAGTAGTGTAGTGCATGTAAGGGTATCAGAAAGGGGAATTGACAGGACAAAGAAGACGAAGGAAAGATCGCGCGAAGTCGGGGGCGCGTTTGATAGTGCATTGCTTCGGCATTCGCTCGGTATTGATTTGATCGGAGAAATCCTGGGAAACGCGATCAGAGCAGCCGGCCACTATAATGGTCTTCTAGACAGCGGCTGAATTCGACCTAGCTTCCTCGCTAGTGTCGAAAATTCTGCCGCCATGGGAATTCGAACTCTAGGTACTCACGATCATAGGCATTGCAGTGACATTAAAAATTGATGCCTTGAACCACCTAAGCCGGTTCATCCAATTTCATAATTACGTACTAAATCAATCTAGCCTTGTGCTGTACTCGCATAACAGGTCATTACAAACCAGTTAGCGAGGTAGCGAAAGGAATTAAGGGGACAGAATCGGGTTCAGGGGTGAGACATGGCGTACCGAGAATGTACACTGTCAAATCTGAAATGCCTTACGCGTAGTTCGAACCCCACAGATTTGGTGTAATAGAACTTTCATTTTCGGCACATAAGGAAAACCTACCGTCACCAGGCCTAATCCTATGGGTACGTAAGAGTAAGTAATTTCGAGTACGTTATAGTAGGCCAACATTATAGTTACCACTAAATAAGAAAATCATGGAACAATATCCTATTACGAGGTCACTGAAAGTCACTGCTATTGTTAGTACTTTTCGATAGATATGCGATGCAATTTGTTACAAGTGTTCGATATAAGGTGAATTACTGGCTGTGTGTAAAATATCGCAAATATCTACCCGAAAACTGAATATTCAGAATATATTTTGGAAATATTTCTAGTAGTTATAGTTTAATATATTGTCTAATCCATACCCTGTCATGAATATATATCATACCTTATTTGACTTAAAAATATAATAGGTTTTGTCATTAAACACAAACTTTGACGATAGGATGTAAGTATATTTTCATAGAGGGAGGTAGACAATGTTATATATATTCATTAATTTATCAAAATCGCCAGAAACGTCAATAAAATCAAAATGTAAGCGGTGGACTACGGAGGCCTTCCTTGGTAATTCACGAGACCTTCTGAACCAGTTCATTAATACTTTTGTTGATGTTACTTCCACAAAACTCTTTTCGTATTGACTCAGAACAAAAAATATTTTATACAACTTTTACATTTTGATTTTTGAGCACTGAAAAGATTCCGTATGCCGCAGGCACAATTACATTCTTTTGTTTACCACTGACTCTACTGGGAAACCTCGAGTGATAAAGAAATGTGTTCATGGTCATTTTATCAAAGACCTTATTAACATTCTCTTAATCAACGAAGCATCACGATCCACTGTTGTTACGTGGCGTCGACTGCATTTAGAAAGCGTAATTCGATATTTCGCGCTGAAATATGAACAACATTTTATTGCAAAAGTCTTGGATACGGATCGAACAAGAACTATAAAAATGTTACTAGAGATGTGGGTATAAATTAAAATGTGCATTGTAAATAATGAAAATTAATAAGGAAATATTTTTTTCTGTTACCTAATACACTGTACATGTTATTTCCGCTATTTCATGGGACACAAACGGTCTAAGAATTCCTGGTTTCATATCATAACAAGATTGCGAGCTCTTGAATTCGGAAAATTATTATGTGAACTTTAAAATAAATAAAAAATAAATACATTTTCAGTAAATCTCTTCACACTGCGAGTTTCGTGGAATCGAAACGGCAGACAACTTAGCAAAAAGAAACATTAATATTGACACATTACACGACACACGGACATGTACATTACACGACACAGTATGCATTTAACATCTAGTACAGAAAACAAGTATCGCTCTTTGCTCAAATGAAAACATAGTATTCTCATGAGCCAGGTGCAACCGTGGATTTCTTTCGTATCCTGAGCAGTCAACACAATGTGCCTGCAAATTTACATCGGAAACTTACGTTCTAATGTTTTTGGAACTGACCCCCACTCATGTAACTTCATGCCAATGTGACAGCTGCGATATTTTTGTGCATACTTAGTAGCAGAACCTTACTGACACCGAAAACGTACTTGAGAATGCCAAGAACCCTCACCTTGCGAAAGCACCTCCTGACGCAGCAGCGCAACATTCGAAGTTGTTGAACGTTTCAGCAATAAAAACTCGAGACGAGTCTGTTAAAATAATAGTACGTGGTACCATGAAAGAATTACCAAGATATTCGTAACGAGGTTTCTTAAAGTACGTAAAGACGAAAAAATTGTGATTGGAATATGTCGATTATGTTTCTTTCTCCTTCTGGTCCGGTACGCGAAACATTCAGTGAAAAAGTCACACTTTTCCATTGAAAAAGAGAGTGCCGCGTGAGAACAGAACCTAAACCGTTATAACGCGCGTGATGAACACGTAAGAGGAGCCAATGTGTGGCGACACATTTTGAAAATTGGTTCTTTGTGAATAAGAATTGGTAACTTACTTGGAACTCAAATTTTCGTCCATTCTGATTTCAGGATTGATCCAGTTTCATATATTGAATTATTAATATTTTTACTATCAACAACACGAATGAGTACTTCAAGGCATATCTCATTTTTATCTCCAGGTGCCAGGGTCAAATAAATATGCTGTTTCCACCCTTTTTTCCTGTTCTTATTTGTGTGTGCGTCAATACGCATATTGTCATTCAATATACCTTTTCAGCCCTCACGCGTTGGAACTATCAGTTACCTTTACTGTTTATTAATGGGAAAGTATTACTCGTACTTGCGGTAAGCGTACAATGTGGACTTTACCATTCGCATACCGCAAGGAACTCACGGCCATATGAAAAAAATGTACTGTAAAGTGGCGTAGCTTCAGTTGGTGTCACCCGGGACAATGGTAACACCCCTCCCCATAAATTAAAATATAAAAGTATCTAATACTGAATTTCTTATACATTATTTAATAAAAATAAAAGTACATTTGCACACGGCATTTCTTTATAATATATTAAAAAAACGTATGTAATTCAGAATAACTGAAATATAATTATTAAATAATCTAAAACTAAGAATAACCAATTAACAAATTCACGCTTTTCATAAAAAAAAACTAAAAAATGAGGCACCCGGGGCAGACCGCCCTCCCTGCCCGTCCCTAACTACGTCACTGCTGCAAAGTAAATGAAGTACTGGGGGAGGGGCAACATGTACATCGATTGCTACTGCCTCACGTATTGAGATTGGTCTCAAGATTATTTTATTTTAAGTGTCCGTGAATTTGTGCTTAAAAAACCAATCCACGTGCACGAAAGTGTCTTTGGCGTTATCGTTTCAAAATGCCGCAACCGGATCCTATCGTCGCCCGTCCGTCCACATTCATTCTTACGCCAAAAAAAAATTTCTGTTCGCAAAATATTTTTTCTGTACGCCGAAGAATCTTTCTGGGTACGTAAATAACTTTTAGAGCTGAACTCGGGAGAGAGAAACGAGAAAATGTTTTGGTTATAATTCTTCATACGAGTATAATCGATGAACGCAATTGGATTTGACGAAATTCACGTACCCAATTTAAGCAGTGGTCTCCTATAATATCGACTGTTTTGAGCTGGACTCACCGCACTGTTCGCTGCCGCGTGCTGCCTGTTTCCTCTGTAGGACCCGGAGGAGGAGTGACTTCGTTCATTGCCGCCGTCGCCGTTGGCGCCCTTATCGGTAGAGGGAGGGAGGCGGGGTGTTCGGAGCCGAAAAGAGGGGGGTGCGTTATAAGACGCTAAGTAAAATGTACACATAGTTTCTTTGGGATATATATTTTTTCGGTTCCTCCTTTTATATTTAGGGTCGGTTTCACCAATGCTTGTTAACACGCTAACCAGACGTTAGGATACTTTAACAGTCCTTAGGGATAATACGAGTTTTACCACACTTCAACGCTTGTTAACTTTGCGTTGCAGATAACGCGTGTTTTCAGCTCTGTTAGCAGCAGTTAACACTTGGTTATGCAGCGCAGTGCTGAGATCTGTTTGAGAAAAATGGAGAAAGCTCTGCAATATTTGTTGGAAGACGACAACGAACTAGTAAGCCGGGAAATGCCGTCTGTCCCCCAGGTATTTTCAGAGAAAGGATAAATTATTTTTATGAATACGACGAAAGGAACTTTTCAACTAGATGCAGGTGTACAAAAAATTCCACATCAGAAATCCTCATATTCCTTGAGCAAGATCTGGAATTTTCTTCAAAATGGTAAGAAAATATTTGTAGTAGTAGTTATATATCATTTGACACAACCAAATCATATAAGTAACTGTTAAATATATGCACATTGCAAAACTATCTTGCTATATAACCTTCGTAAATCGTTATTTCACCATTCAAATTAGGTTATGAATGGTTTCGTTCTTAACACTTACGTACATTAATTACATTATACATAAAAACTTGAAATTGTCACTATTCGTTCATATCAGACGATAGTTTGGGAACAGTTTTCTTGATGGACACGAGTCTTTTCAAAAATTTTAGAAATATTATCACAAAATCATGAACTTCAAAGTGTGATATGAACTAATTACATAATATTATAATTACGTTCATTGTTTACATTAATTTGTTTTATATAATAGGAACTAATTATTATACATTTATTATTTTATTTTATATTAATTTCCTGGAACGAGTCAATCACATCAATTAACCAGTTGCATATGATTCTACAATATTATGGAACAGACAACTACCAGCAGGTTATGGGGTGTTATACTAGGGCCAGCAAATCTACGGCTAAACCTACAAGCCACAGAGTTAGCTGTGCTTTGGCTGAACTGGCACCCAGGTTTACAAAATTTCCGCAAACAGGAGCGGATATACGGCAAGGTAGCATAGATTAAAATGTAATTTCCAAAATCCCAAAAGCAATCGGTTCATTATATTGCCCCCACCTAAAAATTCGTTCTCTAGGAGGCCAGTATGCTGAATGCTTTCACTAAATAAAATGCTACATGTTTCTAAACGTGGAAGTGATTTACAATGCACAGAGGGCGATTATTGACATAGAAACTTGATGGCGGGGCAGTACTCAGAACCAGACATCGCACATTAATTTTAAGTTTCAAACTGGCGAGTTGAATAATGCGATTTTTATAGCAGATAGCGGATACATGAACCGCCCGTATGTAATGATGGCACTAAGAAATCCATCGACTAGAGAAGAAAATCTCTACAATGAAAGCCAGATACTATCTCGAAATGTACTTAGCAGTGGGAATGTAATGCCAATTCAACTGTAGTGCAATCATCATTGCCACTGCAGTTATCCATAATATTCTATTTGAGGCCAATTATGCAGATCCATCAGATGACCCGGATTTGGAAATCCCTGCCAATGGACGAACTCATTGCAACGAGAAGAAGAAGGGAACAAAGGCAACAAGGAACACAAAGAATAGAAATTAACCCAACTCGTCGAGCACTGGTTAACAATTATTTTAGGATATTGACAGTGAATTTATTAGAATATGAACATAGTTTATATTTTTTATTTTTGTTCATCTTCAATTTTTTTGTATTTAATTTTTCTTGCTTATATTTTTCTTGAAGTATTAATAAATTTATTTCACTCTCTTTATTAGCATTTTTTATCAGTTTCCACTAATTTAATTTTTTCAACAAGTTTTTACCGACTGTCCACAATCAGTCGAGGTCTTTTCTAAACTCGCTTGATTTGTTTTTTCCCTTCCCCGATTTGAAGTGTGCTCGTCCTCATGTGCTCATTCTCGGTGTGGTTGCTCAGATTGTCGATGCTCGTCTCATGCTGCTCATAAGGTGCATCTATAATTAAGAGGAAAGATGCCAAAGCAATCCTCAGCAAATTTGGAAAGTCTCCTGGCGGGCCTGCTGGTTGGCATGTTGCACATTAATCGTGGCCTTCTTGAAGGGCCACAATCGAGAATGTCTTTGCAACTAACACCGCCTCCGCCGCTTCCTCCTCTACCTCCTCCTCATGAAATACAATTAAAGGAAAATTGTTAAGGAAAATCCTGAATACATCTGATATATTATGAATAGTTGGAAGACATATTGGGATAATTCTGATTACAGTAAAACCAGGTTTGATGTTTACTTCTAAACCTTCTGTTTTTACAAAACGTTAGTAAATGTAAAATCAGGAAAAAATATCTGGTTTCCCTGTAATATGAATTAGATAGTACTAGATCTTCCAACTATTCATGAAAGATATAAAATAAGTCCATTTTATTTGAAGTTCACTTCTTCCAACACAACAATAAGCAAAGCAAATCCGAATTACCTATCTTTCTGCCCATAGACGGAAATTTTTACCCAAATTGAATTAATTTGCTAGCTTTTCTGCAGTAGAGCCTAGCAACGCATGAATTTTCGTTTGGAAATGCCCTAGGTCTCTTTCTAAATACACCTCCACCTAAAATATAATACATTTATAAAATCATTAAACATGGAGCTTTACAAGTTATTTATTACAACATACCAAATCAGAATTTGGGTGTTTTAAAATTACCACTAAGGTATTTGGGTGACCCATCAATATGAATCAATATGGAAAATTTCAAAAATACTTAAAAAGTATCTTTCTGAGTTAAAACCCTGTGAAATTTTAAATATTATATAATCCAGAACTTCTCTTCTCTTTTATATTTCTGTTAAAAGTAGAGCTAGTATGAAACAACTAATAGCAACACATGAACTTAAATAGAGTAACATCATGAAGCAGTGAAAACTGGAAAAATCTAAAAAGAGGGGCATGTTGATGCGGGAGCAGTGGATTGTGGGTGGTAGATTTGCTTGCCGCACTACTTACCTTGATAACTTAGGATTGAAGTTTACGTTCGCTGGACCATCATCTGTTCTGTGATAAGGCGAGGTGAGCGCCTTTGGATAATCTGAAAATGGTTCTGACGTTCTAATGGGAGCGATCGTGGAAGGAGATTATAGACTATGAAACTTGTATATAGAGTAGGTAGAAGTAGAATGTATAGGAGTTATAGACTATGAAACTTGTTCAAACAAATTATAATTAGAATCCAATGAATTGTTACAATGATCACAATAGTGCATTAATTTGCAAGTAAGGATGGGAATTGTTCTTAGTGATTAAGAATGTTGATTAGTTAACTCAGCTGAGTAGAAAATGGAGTCATTAATGTTACTAAATGATTTAAAGTAGACCGCAGTTAACACAGGCTGAATTATAGATGCTTCTGGTTTATGAACACGCTAAATGCATGATTGGATTTAATCAACTTAAGAATTTCACCATACTGTACATCCGTTGCGTAGGAGGAGCGCACAGTGATACATCAGTTGGCGAGCCGCAGTACACGGGGCAGCACTCAGAACACCAACGTAGTGCAACCAGCCGCAAGCAGACACGGACTGTTCACAGAGGTCATCCAACACTCGCCGCTTGCCATCGCACCCATGACGCCCCGCCCTACAAGTAGGCGCCTAAAGAAAACGCTGCTCAACAGTGTTCCAGCTTCCATGGAAGCTGGAACATATTATGTATTGTGACGTAACCAAATATCAGATTCGGAAATAAACACATTTATTTTGTAATAACTTCACCGCAGTGTGTGTATTGCAACCGGGTGCGCCTTCCGTAGGCAGCGAAAGGGTCAATAAGTTCCGCGCAGCTGCAAAGGCGTCGCCTCGGAGGAGCGGGGGGCACAATGTTTGTGACACACGCGCCTTGGGATTTCCCCAGGGAACCATGGACCGCGCTCCTCGGAGGAATTTCAGACGACCGCCCAAGTTTGTTTATAGGAAGTGTGCGAGAAAGAACGCTTTCAGCTGTCTCTAGAAAATTCCATCAAAATTACTTGAGAAACGCGTAATCTGATTGGTGTAAAATCATGTACGGCGTAGTAACTTTCGACCAGTAACGTCACGCCTTCTAAAAATTCAGCAGAAAGTTCTAGAACATTCGTAGAAATTGGGGGGGAAGAAGTGTGTGGGCGCCGTGAAGTGCGAAGGAAGATCAGAAGTGCGGAAGCGCGAGAGTTGTGCAGGTCAGAAGCGCGGGGGCGCTAGAGTCGTGCAGTGAGAAGCATTCAGGTCGTCGGACGGAAGGGCCGCACAGAGCCGTGTGAGGCAGAAGTGTGTGGGCGCTAGGGTGGCGCGAGTTGGCGTGATAAAGGTGCAGAGGTGTTATTGATACACCGAGTGTTGGGTAGATGAAAAGGAACTCTATTCAATTTTGTTACTCTTTTTTATCTCTGCTCGTTTACGCCCGCGCCAATTGTCGCAAGTTACGCGACTACGATAATTAGTGAGGTCGGTGATAATTCTCCCGACGAGTATAGTGTTTTATTCTGACGCTCGGACTTATAAACTGTCGTCACCGATAACGTCGTCACCGCTGCCGCAGACATGGTTTTGCTCTCCTAAATGGGAGCTGGCTACGCGAAGAAACCCTCCTCCGTCACCCAAGGGACGTGCTGCCCAGAAGAAAAGGAGCCCAGCTGTTTTGCTTGTTTGGAGGCCGTTCACCCCAGCGAGTTCCTCTGCCGCACATGGTGATTTTAGTTATTTGTCGAGCTCCGGCAAACAAAACGAACATTCATCACGCCCTTCAGGCTTACCTGGACTATATTCAATATTCAGAAGATGCTGGCCGCGCATTGACCCTTTTCTTGTAATTTTGTAAGCGCATCTCTGTTTAAATTTTCCTTTATTTGTTCCTAGCAATAATCGTAAGATTTAATTGTATTAGTTTTAAGACTGCATGATAAAAAGCCAGGGTTTGAAACTGAGCTCAGATAGTTATAACAAATTATTTCTACTAATTTTTCTATTTTTTTAATTTCTCATTAAATTTATTTTTTCTTTAATTTTTTTTAATTGACCTGTATCACGTAGCCACGTCCGTCCACCACCTAAATTTCAGGCTCTACTCGCCTCCTGAGCTAGCCGGCAACACGAGCCCAGGTAGGTGCGACCAACCGTCGGAGTTACAGTATGGAACTGTGAATTTTACGAACAGAAGGATGGAGTAGCCATGGGAAACCCGTTGAGTCAGGTTGTAGCCAATCAATGTATGAAAACGTTGAGGACACAGCGCTAAACACTGCGCCACTCAAACTCAGTTGTAGGTTACTTGACGTCGATAATACTTTCGTCATTTGAAGCCACGAGGAGGAAACTCTTGAAGATTTTTGCCGACATCTCAACATCATCCATCCCCGCATACAGTTGACAATCGAGAAGGAACACAATAAAAAATACCTTTTCCGGGCGTGCTGGAAAACAAGAAGGAAGACGCATCCTTGGCCACACAGTATTCCGAAAACCCGCACACACAAACTGATATCTTAATTTATTTTGATTACATGACGCTTCGGGTACACCTTATAGCCATCTTCAGGCTGGTTTGCAATTGTACATTTTAACAAATTATAGTGTATAATTTTTAATACATTTTAAAATAAATATATGTTGACAGAAGCTTACCTTTTATAAAATAGGATATATAAAAATATGAAACTATTCTAGTATAGTTTAATACTCCAAGTCTACTTTATAAAAGGTAAGCTTGAAGATTGGTATAATATACTAAAATAAATTACTTCTAAATGTCAAAAATTCAAAGTGGAACTGGTTGTATTAATAATAACTTATAGACATTCATTGAAGAAGAAAGAAAAGAAGTTTATGATATCTTAATAAACGTCCTGGCCAGAAGAGGGCAATGATGAAGACACTCGTCCCCCACCTGACAGATATGCAAAGACAACAATATGCACCAAGAACTCCGCCATCTGGAAAATGCTCTTCAAATTAATGGATATTCAATCCAAGAGGTGAAAAGATCATTTCGCCCAAATACCACCTCACGCAGTCCTCCCGAAGAAAACACTCCCAAGGTTATAATAATAATAATAATAATAATAATAATAATAATAATAATAATAATAATAATAATGTCTTTATTTCTGGCGAGGCTCAGGCCGTAAGGCCTGCTCTTCCGCCTAACCAGTTAAATATTTACATTTACATAATTACAATTGAGGCGTTTGGGTGGAAATAGTGATAACTGACATTTTACGTTACTTACAAAATTGCAATGATCGTAGTAGCTTATGGTGATGTGCTACGCATAACTAATGAAACAAGGTGTGAATGTATTTTCATAGTCAATTTTCATGATTCTAAAGCTAACATGATAATATAAAAAAAAAATCCATGATCCTATTTACAAGAGGGGCGTGGTAAATCTATAATATTACATTCGAAAAATGCCAGAAATTCTCCTATATCCCGAATGCCTCAACTGTGAACAGATTTAAAGAAGGAGGGCAGATTTTACATTTATTTCTGGGATGCAAGACTAGGGGCCATCCCGGCATACGCCTTAAGCGATTGAGTAAACCCAGGAAAACCTCAATCAGGATGGCGGCTTAGGGCCGTAACTCAAGAGAAGAAAATACGAAGATTAAAGGAAAAGTGAAAAGGCAGAATGAAAAATAGAGGGAGTTAGAATGAATTAGGAAAACTGTGGAAAGTGGGGGAAGGGGAAAGATAATATAAATATAACATTATTCGTGTACATAAATGCAGTTTTCGTAGGTTGGGTGTCGGCAGTTGACTGAGGTCTACAAGATAATCTGTAACAGAAAAAAACAGGAACAGAAAGCAGGCAAGTGAACAAGATAAACACAACGTAGCACGAAAATATTATACAATACAGTGTGAAAATGCATGAAAGTCTTATTATCTAATATGTAATATACTTGTTTTGAGGCATTTGATTAGACAGGAAGATAAGTTAGGGCTTTCAGCGATAGCGTAAAGAGGAGAAAAATACAGGAGAAGAGCATGACGTCTTGAAATGTAATCGAATTTGATCAGTGATGATAGCGTACGTGGTGTTTAATTAGGGAGTGAAAATAGGAATAGGGGCTTGTGTTATTTCTAGTTAATCGTTTTGATCCAGTCACTGAGTTGGGTTTTAAATTTTCTGAAACCACAAATTTGTTTTAGATATGTGGGTAGAGAGTTCCATATTCTAATTACAGTGACAGTAAATGACTTACTGTAGGATACCGTGTTGTGCCGAGGTATGCATAGTAATCGCGAGGAACGTGATCGCTCCAGCGTCAGCATTTTAAAGTTGTGCGATAAGTGCGTTTGATAGCTATTATTCAAAATTTTATGGAGTAGGAGGAGGCTATGTAAAGTTCTCCTTTTTTCGATTGAGAGAATTTTTGTTGGACCGTAAAATTCCGATACATGATCGTATCTCCTAAGATCGAATATGAAACGGATGCATGCATTTTGTGCTATTTGTAATTTGCGTTGTTGTTTGACCTTTAAGTCCGTAAGTAAGAAATCGCAATAATCAAAATGAGGCATTATGAGTGAATTTACTAGGCTTATGCGGGTGTTAATAGGTAGTAGTTCTCTGACACGTTTTAAAGAATGGAGGCCTGCGAAGACTTTTTGGCAGATCTTACCTACTTGCGTGGTCCAGCTAAGTGTGTTGTCTATATATATTCCTAAGTTCTTTACATCACTACACCAGGGGATAGGAGAGTTACCTATGCTAATTTCTGGTAGGGGAGATTTCTCCAACTTGTTCAAAGCGTTGCGAGAGCCTATCACTAAGCACTGCGACTTCATTGGATTTAATAGGAGACCAAGGGATTCTGCCCATTTATTGAGAGAATTTAAATCATGGTTTATTTTCTGGGCTAATGAGTTTAACTCCGATGGGTATCCACTTACATAGATCTGAAGGTCGTCAGCGTACATTTTGTGTTGACAGTAACTGAGGCATTGTCCTACGTCATTTACATAAATTAAAAATGCTAAGGGTCCTAGAACTGTTCCCTGCGCAATACCACGGGAAGTTTTAACGGCAGAGGATTGCTTTTCATCAGATACAACAATTTGTTGTCGATTTGAAAGATATTGAGTAAACCATCTTATTGTGGGTTTAGCGAAACCCAATATTTTCATTTTTTCAAGCAGAATTTCGTGATCGACCGAATCAAACGCTTTACTAAAATCTAGGAGAACAAGTATTGTTATTTTGCTTTTGTCAATGGAGGATCTAGCTTCCTCGATAATATTTAAGAGAGCAGTTCCTGTGTTTCTGCCTGATCGGAAGCCGTATTGTTGATCACATATCAGATTTTTGCTTTCGAGGTAACTTATAATTTGGCGTCGCGCAACTTTTTCCAGAACTTTTGAGATTGTAGGTAGAATGCTTATTGGCCTGTATTCTGGAGGGTTTGTGGTAGTTTTAGGGAGAGGGTGAACAAGTGCGGTTTTCCATGAGTTTGGGTACGTTCCACTTACTAGAGAAAAGTTTATTATGTCAGTTACAATGGGATATATAACTTCGGCACTGAGTTTTAGTAATTTGGCGTTGATGTCATCTGTGCCTGCGGCGTTTGATTTGAGGCTCTGAATGGTTTTAAAAATGTCATAATGATTTGTAGATGCGAAAAAGAATTCTTCCTGAGTTTGTTCCGAAACGTCTCGTAAGGTTGAGAGAGTTTTGTTTTTTGAGAAATAGTCGAAGTGAGGAGCCATGTTAGCAAAATGCTGGTTAAGAGTGTCAAGAGATGCATCAATTTGCGTTGGGGTTCGTGATTTGCCTAAACCTAAGGTGCGCAGCGATTTCCATACTTGTTTTGAATCTCTGTTCGTGCCAAGAATACTATGATAATATTTAATTTTGCCGTTCCTAGATTTTTGCGTTACAAGATTTCTCAGTTTCTTGTATGCGTCTCTGTCATGTTCGCACTTTGTGTTACGAAATACATTAAAGGCGGCATCTCTTTGTTTCATTAACGCACGTACTTCATCCGTTAACCAGGGAGCGGGAGGTCGTGTCGCGCGAGCTTTTCTAATTGGTATGTGCCTATCAAGAAGTTCTGTCAGTAAGCACGTGAAGGTATTTACTTTTCTGTCTATACAATTTTCTTGGTTGATAAGGTGCCAAGGGACACATAAACCGTCGGAGGTAAATGCTTCCGAATTGAAGCTCTTATAGTCACGGTACTTAAAAATTTTGGGCGTATATTTCGGGCATTTCATTTGATATGATAGGTATACAAGGTCGTGTTTAGATATCCCGGGAACTGACATCTGTCCATGTTGATTTACTTTCTCGCGATTTGATACGATCATGTGGTCAATCCATGTGTCTGTACCGGCAGTGTGATGAGTTGGATTTAGCGGCAGAATCGTAAGGTTCATTTCCGAAAAGAAACGCTTGAAATTCTCGGTAGATTGTAATGGTGTCAGGACATTGCAATTAAAATCGCCCATTAATATTATGTTTTCATATTTGCTTGCGCAAGATGCCATTACATTGCCCATGACCTCAATATTTCCAGTTTTAGGTGGGCAATACACTACCGCTAAGGCACATTTTTTGCCAAAAATCGAGACTTCAATGAAGAGGTATTCATTAAATTGATTGACTTCGTCTACTGAAGATACGATATATTTGTAAGCAAGATCATCTCGAATATAGATACCGACACCTCCTCCTCGTGATGCGACACTTGGATTCCTGTCGGTTCTTAGAAAACGGTAGCCCGGAAGTGAAACAAGAGACGTATTAAGAGACGCCTTCAACCACGTTTCGCTAACAAGGAGTGCATGGAAATGGTGTAGTGAAACTAGCTCTCTAACTTCATCGATATGGCAATAGAGGGACTGTGCATTTATGTGTCCTACATAAAATGATCGCGAAGGGGGTATTGATATATTATTATAGGGACTAGTGGCGTCTAGCAATGGTTGCGTATCTAGTTCTGGTACTGAAGCATGAGGTTGGTTTGAATTATGGTTACCTGTTAGTGACGTCATGCCTTGAGAAAGGGGGTGTTTAGAAAGAGTAGAAATAGTCTTGGAAAGAGTAGAAAGAGTCTTGGAAATACCAAGAAAGCGTTTAGCTGTGGTTAGAAAGGGTGGGGTTGTAGGGGACGGCGCTCCTACGCTAAGCGGCTACAGCTTGCAGATCGGCCTTTGTCTGCACGCGGGCCCGGCCACTACCTGTTTTTATGACGATTGTTCCATCTTCTGTCCACACGTTCCTCAGGTCGAAGCGAGCAATAGCTTCATTCAGCAGGTCCAGGCGGGCTTTTGTGAGGTCTTCCCGAATGGTCACGCCGGAACCTTTCAAATTTCTCTTTGCGCGGAAGACCTCCCGGCGCCTCCTGTAACTCACAAATTTTACGATGAGTGGACGAGATTTCCCAGGGATCTTTGGGCCTACTCTGTGGCATCTGTCGATATCATTACGATCAAGTTCAACACTTATCTTTTTTGCTACGTCGATCGCCAGCTGGTCTGGATCTTCTTTATCATGTTCCTTTATCCCGAAGATCCGTAGGGAGTTTCGCCGCGTGTACATTTCTAGTTGATCGGTTTTCGCTTCCAGCTCAGCCTTAAGATTTTTTATTTCGCGGTCACGTTCTGCAAGTTCCCTGCGCAGATCATTAATTAAATCTGTGTTGAAGCGCATGCTCTCCTCTAACTTCGTAGCGACCATTCCGGTGAGAACGGACGCTAAGGACTCGAGGAAAGTAGGACACTTCACCACCTCTTGCAATGCCGTATTCAACTCTACATTGATACTGGCCGAGCTAGAGTTGGATCTGTTAGTCCTTGCCATGATGATATGAAAGTGGAAAGTAAAGTAATAAGTTGAAACAGGCGAATATAATTAACGAGAGAAAATTGACGAAAGAAAAATTCAGAGGAGAAAACTGAGACACTGGTAAATTTGATAGAGAAGAAATAAGTCAAAGATAGAATATGTAAAAAGCAAGATAAAATAGAACACCAATAAAAGAAACGTGCAACACTTATCTTTCTATCCTTGTGCTGCGACGACACCGCCGGTGCAGTACACTAAGCCTTTGACCACCTGCGGGAAAACTACCTGCGCCTAAGCTCGGAGCGCTCCGGGACGGTGTTCACTCGACGAGGGACATCCACAGACTGAGACACTGTCGTATATCAAAAACCTCATGAACCGTACTGGCAAGATTCTGAAACAACACAAAATCAAAACCAATTTCTCCCCCACCACTCAGCTCCGCAATCTCTTTCGATCAGTTAAGCATCGCAGGGACACACTAATGAAAACAGGCCTCTAAAAGATACACAGTTCTTGTGACTCTGTGTACATAGGAACAACACAGTATTCAGCCCACACCGAGCACAAACGAAACTGCCGCTTGGGTTACAGAGAAAAATCGGCAGTGCCTGAACCTGCCCTTTCAGCAAGAGAACACGACTGAGAACACGACTTCAGTTCAAAGACACTGAAACACTATCTATCACCAACCACTACCACTACAGGTTACAACGGGAAGCTATTGAGATTTTTAAAGATCCCAACAACCTCAACAGGAAAGGAGGAGGACTCAAAATTAATTCTATCCGATATCCCGTACTCCGCAACACTAAAACAAAACCATATAAGTACAAAGTTGCTTAACCCACAGCAACCAACCAACCACAGCGCAATCGACAACCAACCACGAGAGAGTCCGTGAAACATCGACCAATTACAAGCTGGCGCGCGAAATCCCCGCCGCCGCGCCTCCCTTCCGGCGACTGTACTTGTTTTTTTCTAACGTGGCATCTGTGGGTAGTATATCTCCAAGATGGAATTCGGTACGACGTTTTGCGTCATTCTCAGTCCTGCCGCTAGAGTCGCTTGATCTGCAGCACTGCTGGATACGGTCGCGATCATGCGACATCTTGCGACAGGACCAAGAAAAACGCAAAAAGTCGTGCCGAATTCCATCTTGGAGATACTACCCACAACTGCCACATTAAAAAACCCAAGTACACAAAATCCGCGGCCGCGCGAAGCCAGTTGCCAACCAGCCGCCGCCCCGGATACTGCGCCCGCGTCCCTGCCGCCAATCCAGATGTCCACCATAGTCGTGGCCGAAACGTTTAACCCTTCAATTTATTTATTTAGTCAAAAACAGTCAAAAACTGTATGTGACGTATGGGAGAGAAAATCATCTGCGCACGCTTTCTTGAGTTTCGGAATCCCTTCCCAACAATTTAACTATTAATAGTTGAAAGATGAAAAAGTTATAGTAATAATAATAATAATAATAATAATAATAATAATAATAATAAATTTAAAAAAACGAGAGATTAACATTTCAAAAACTAGATATTTTCGTTGCCCAATTACAGAAAACTTATTTTTAACGGTAAATGAACGGATTTGATTTTTCTCTATTGCTAACAAATAGAAATCTAAGCCCTAAGCTCTACTACCACTACAAGCAAAAGGAAAGGTCAACAAAACGTGCGCATGGTGAAGTTACATTTACGTCCAGAAGCAAATCACAGGGCCATCTCAGCATTTACTCAATGGATCAGGGAAACTGGACAAAAACCCGATCGAGATGGGGGTCATTGACCCGGAAGCTGAAGTACATACCAAATGTACTACGACTTACCAGCTCTGAAAATCTCTTCCGTAGTCACATGACGAGGGGACACGCGCAAGGAAGGAGTGGATTTTCCACAGAAAAACATCGGACGCGAAGATGTGAACTCACTTGAAATGAAACATCTGAACATCTCGGGCAACACTTGAGGCAAAATCTTTAAACATTGCGGTCATTCAGTTCGGACAAAATCTTCAAACTTTCAAATTATTTCAGTGAAAAGTCTTCAATTATAACGCAAAAGCCTTCAAAACCTGTTATTGAAAATTTCATGGGAGAAACTGCAATCGAAATTATCAAACGTTTATTTCCAAAGTTTCAAATTTCGGATTTGGCCAATCTTCCAGAAAAGTGTACCCTTACTAAAATTAAACATTGAGAATGTTGAAAAGTTCATATTATAGACAATTTCAACAGTTAAGTTTTTTTTAGTGATTCTGTTATATATCAACTTCCTCAGACAACAAAATCTCATTATTTTCCATCAAACGCTGCCGCTAGCTGCAAACCGTAGTATTCTGTTTTTAAGCTACAAACTGCTGCTTAAAAAATATAATACAATGAGAAAACCTACCTACACTTCCCTAGATGAAAAAGATTTGTTAGCATCTCAGTAGATAGATTAGCATCTCAGGAAGTTGGTGAAATGAAACACATTGTCTGGTTTTATGTTTTATTTGTAAAAATTGAAAACGTTAATATAAAAAGTATGCAAATAAAGATTTGTTCTGTAATATCATTTCAGGAAGTTCGTGAAACAAAACAGGTTTTGTGCGTATTTCGGCTTAATTAGGGTTAAATTTGCAAATTGCCTCCCACAAATAACCACACTTTTTTTTCTGAGTATTGACACTTTCTGAGTTCCGTTACCACTTCTGAACAACAGTAGTTGGACTGTGTCACTCCAGTTCTCAATAATTTGTAAACGTTCGTGACGCTCATTCCACTAGTTTGCCATGAATAAAATTGCATGTTTAATTCCTGTAGGTTATTACAAGAAATATCATTGATGATGTTGTTTACTTCTGTGGATTTTCTTATGCAAAACTAATTCTTCTCTTCTTGAGTACGCCTTTTGTCACACAGAACATTCATTAGAAAGTTCACTGGTGTGCAGTTTCATGTGTCTAGCTAAACTGTATTTTCGAGTGAAGTTTCTCTGGCAAAAGGCACATTCAAAGTGAAGTTCTCCAGAGTAACCCCTAATGTGTCTAATTAAATTACTTTTAGTTTTGAATCTCTTTTGGCAAACAGAACACTCATAAGGGCTTTCACATGTGTGGGTCCCCATGTGCCTAACTAATTCCCATTTCCTTATGAAGGTTTTTTGGCATACGGAACATTCAATACAATGTTCCCCGGTGTGGAACCGTTTGTGCATAAGTAAATCATTACTTTGAGAGAAACTCTTTTGGCAGATCGAGCATTTATAAGGTTCCCTGCTGTGGATACGCATGTGTCTAACTAGAACATTTTCCCACGCAAATTCCTTTTGACATACGGTACATTTATAATGACGTTCCCCGACGTGTGTAGACATGTGCCTGACTAAGTCATTTTTCTCCAGATAGTTCTGTTGGCAGACGG
The DNA here is from genome assembly GCA_011170035.1 of Teleogryllus occipitalis. Lineage (NCBI taxonomy): Eukaryota > Metazoa > Arthropoda > Insecta > Orthoptera > Gryllidae > Teleogryllus > Teleogryllus occipitalis. The sequence goes on along the minus strand of BLKR01003269.1, from coordinate 73,776 downwards.
GACATTTATGAGAACGTTTATCCGTGTGTATCCCTGTGTGTTTATTTAAACTGCATTTGTGCGTGAATCCCTTTTGGCAAACCGGGCATTTGAAAAGGCGTTCATTAGTATGAATACGAATATGTGTACCTAAATATTTTCTGACGAAGCTTTTGTGGCAAACCGAGCATTCAAGATAATGTTCACTACTGTGTATCGCCATATGACTCAATAAGTTTCTTTTCAGTGCAAAGCTCTTTGAGCATACAGAACATGTATGAGTAAGTTCATCGTCGTGGATTCGACTGTGCTTCACTAACTCACCTTTCTGTGAGGTCATTTGAGAGGTAGAGAATTTGTGAGAATTTTTATCGGTGTGGATCCGCAAGTGTGAATCTAAACGTCCTCTTCCGTCAAAGCTCGTTTGGCAAAATGAGCATTTATGGGAACCTTCACTATTGTGAAGGCGCATGTGTCTAACTAAAACACTACGTCTCACAAAACTCTTCGAACATACAGAGCATTTATGATTCCTTTCACCGCTATGTGTCAGCATGTGTTTGAGTAAATGACTTCTCTGTGTAAAGCACTTTTGGCAGACGGAACACATGTTTCGACGTTTACCGGAGTGTATCGCTACGTCCTTAATTAAATTACTTTTAAGTGAGAATTTCTTGTGGCATTTAGCACATCCATAAAGTCGTTCTCCGGTATGAATTTGCATGCGTGCATCTAAAATACTTTTCTTGGCGAAGTCTTTTTGACACACTAAGCAATTAAAGGGACATTCCTCTCTGTGTATACGCATGTGTACATTTAAAGAACTTTTCCGCCCGTATCTCTTTTGACAGACGAGACATTCATAAGAGACAGGTTTATGGATCTGTTTCTGTGCCTTGAAATCACTTTTCTGTGCGAAGTTCATTTGGCATACTGTGCATTCATAAAGCTGAACACGACTGTGGATCCGTATGTTTTTATTCAATTCTGATCTCCGTTTCAAACCTTTCTGACACACAGAAAATTCATGGACATTATTTTTCAATATATTTCTCATTTCACTTTCATGTTCTGACATGTTCTCATCAGAAATAGAGTATTCATCGAAATTCTTAGCGTTATTCATTTCACGGCCTCGCTCTGACATGTTTTCAACAGCGTTGGAGTGTTCTGGTGTATTGTGACCATTTCTGGGATTCGGGGTACGTGGCGCCTTCCCTCCCGACCTGCCGCTTCGTGTGGCAATGTCGTTTGATACCCCTCCGCCGTTCACAAGTGTTCGGTCCTCTCCTTCGTTGTAGATGCCAATGGACCTTTCAGCGACGCTTTCTCTCTTCAAACCGCTGATGTAATCCTCCGAGTCATATTGGACACCTGCAAGCAGAAATGTTTCATTAACAGTTGTATAAAAATGGGGAGGGGTCAAAAACGAATGTTGATGTATTTTTTCTTTAGATAAGATACTAATGATAAATCATATGGAAAGTTCATTATTAAATCTTTTATGAACATTTAATGCTATAGCTCTCAACGGTCGTCATGATATACACGTGGACAGGTTGACGCCAACTTACGAGACGGACGCATTTGGTTGTGCTCTTGAATTTTTGATTTATCTACTATTTTTGGTGATCTGACTGTATTTGGTGGGTTTAATTGCTTTCATTACTTGCTGCAGGTTAGCTGTAAAAAATATAATTTCGACTGGTATTTTTGCTCTAACCAACACGAACCAACAGATTACGAATTTTAAACGGATAATGAAACCTTAACGAATTTCAGATTTACAAGTTGGTGATAAGTGTCAAAACCTATAAGCAGTACACTTTACTTACAATATTATATCACTGTGCTAATTTAATTACTGGAAAAATTATTGTATTTCTGTGACGAGTAACGATTCCGCTGTCTTCAACGTTACAAGGACGGTGTATCAAATATTTTTGAATTTGAGTTTCAAAACGTGTTCTACATTTCCAAGACAAATTTTCAGTTAATATCTTTTATCACACTACGGTAAAGTATAGCCTTCCGGTTGCATTAAACAGTTGCAGCTTAAGTGGACGAAAATGTACGTAACCACATTTCCAATTTTCGTAAGTACTAGCTTTAATAGATTTATTTATTTATTTTATTTTTACGTCAAAAAAACAGTTAGAAACTGCGTATGACGTGCTATGGGGAAAAGTGAATTGTGTGCACATTTTCAAAATTCTGTGATCCCTACACTAAGTCATATACTACTTAAATTTTGAATTTTTGAATTTTTGAAAGGGAGAAAAAAACTCCCATGTAATAAAATCTATTTTCAAGGATAAACAAGCAATAAATTTTGAATTTTGAAAGGGAGAAAAAAAACAAAAAAACTTCCATGTAAAAAAATCTATTTTCAAGGGTAAATAAGCAATAAATTTTGAATTTTGAAAGGGAGAAAAAACAACAAAAAAACTCCCATGTAATAAAATCTATTTTCAAACATAAATAAGCAATAAATTTTGGCTCTTATTACTTCCTGCCGCGACAACATGGACACGATAATTTGAATAATTGTATTTCCCCCTGAATTCTAGAAGACGTGCACAGAAAATGAAGTTACATTTATGTCCAGAAGCAAAACAAGGGGCCATCTCAGCATTTGCTCAATGGATCAGGGAAACTGGACGAAAAACCTGATCGAGATGGGGGTCATTGACCCGGAAGCTGTGTACAATAGTTGTTACAGGTTGTTTATACTCATTTATACAGTCCAAATGGTAAATAATGCATTATGTATCATTGTTAAAATTAATGTTACTTTTCTTGTGATGCTCAGTATAGTCTCTAATTGTATAGAAACAGTTATGCAGCAGAAACGATTTCACTTGGGATTTAAACTTTTCTATTGAATTTAATCGTTTAATGTCATCTGGCAAAGTGTTGTAAAATAATGTACATGTATTGTATGTGAATTTTTTGTAATAAGCTGTTGATACTGTCACCTGATGAATATGATTTCTACGTCGAGTGTTATAGTAATAGACTTCGGCATTTTCTGAAAAATATTCCCGCCCTTGAGCAAGTCATTTTTTACAAAAACCACTGATTCGTAAATAAAAAGACACGGTAATGGTAGAATTCCTAGATTAATGAAGAGAGGCTTACATGAATCACGTGGGTGGGATTTGGTTATTATTCGTACAATTCGTTTTTGTAATCTAAAAGTCTGGGAGCTATAAGATGTATTTCCCCAGAATATTATGCCATATCTCAGGCGGGAATGAACATTCGCGAAGTATACACAACGAGCAGAATGAAGGCTGACTGAAGTTGCAAGAATTCTGAACGCGTAGCATAATGAACTTAATTTTGTGTTCAATTCATTTAAATGGACGTTCCATTTAAGGTTTGACTGAATTGAGAGACCTAAAAATTTTGTTGCCTTAACATCAGTCAATGGTACACTGTTCATTTTCAATGGAGCACAGAATTGTTTATTTGATATGGAAAACTGCATTAAAACCGTTTTCTTTTCGTTTACTATTAATTTGTTATTTCGGAACCAATTTGAAACATCTGATATTGTACTATTTACGGTTTCTTTATTGCAAAGGATGTTCGTATCATCCGCAAAGAGAACCGTTCTTCCGTTTCGAATCGCCGAGGGCATATCGTTTACGTAAAGTAGGAACAGAATAGGGCCTAAAATCGATCCTTGAGGAACTCCACATGGAATGGGCAAAGAGTGAGAAAGGTGCGTACGTAATGTTCCATCATTCCAGTAAGGTATTTCAACTCTCTGAGATCGTTGTTTAAGGTACGAACATAACCAATCTAGAGCAATACCACGAATTCCATATGAAGGTAATTTGGAAAGTAAAATGTCATGATCAATGACGTCAAAAGCTTTTGAGAGATCTAAAAATAATCCAATAGGTGCCTCGTTTTGATCCAATGATGAGGCGACATCTTTAAGAAAAGAAAATATAGCTGTTTCCGTTGATTTTGATTTTCTAAATCCATGTTGGCAATCTGAAAGCGCGTCGTGTTTAGTGAGAAAGGTTTCCATTCGTACGTAAAAAAGTCTCTCTAATATTTTTGAAAAAACTGATAGAAGAGAAATGGGCCGATAATTTTGAATTTCATTTTTGTTGCCTTTTTTGAAAAGCGGCTTAATTTTAGCTGTTTTGAAAATATCTGGAAACGTTCCAGTGCATAAAGATGCATTAAATATGTGAGTTAACGGGTGTATAATGGCATACGCACAAGTCTTTAACAAAGAATCCGGGAATTCATCTAAACCGGACGAATATTTATTTTTTAGTTTACTGATTATTTTGAGAATTTCATAGGAAGAAGTTTCGGAAACGAACATTGTGTCTAAAATTTTGGGTGAACTGTCTGGTTTTGAATTTTGTGGCTGAAGACCCTTAGTGAGATCGGCAGCAATTCTCGAAAAGTATTGGTTAAAGAGATTAGCCACTGTTGCCGGATCGTTCACATTTATATCGTTATATTTTAAAACAACATTCTCTACGGGTTTTCTAGTTGATTTGGTAGTATTTTTATTATATTCCACATTGCTTTTGTTTTATTATTTGAGTTCAAAATATCCTGATCGTTTCTCATGATTTTAGCCTGCCTTATGACTTTTCGTAACAATGTTTTGTATTTTTTAAAGTAGATAAGGAAATCATGAGATACGTCATGACGTTTAGAAATAAAGTAGAGAGTACGTTTATTTTTACACGATGTTCTAATTCCTTTTGTGATCCAAGTATTACTTTTTCGTGAAATGTTTAATTTTCTCTTTTTAATAGGAAAGTATGCGTTAAAGAGAAATGAAAGCTTTGAGAAAAATAAATTATATTTTTCATTTGTGTCAATAGCGTTATAAACTGCCTCCCATGATTCTTTCAGCAAGTAGTCCGTAAATAACTTTATGTTAACTGTAGTAAATGCTCTGCACATGCGTGTTTTATTTATTGTGTCAGTATTCATGTTATTAGTAATTGTAAGAATCCAATTTTGTAGTTGTAGAAAGACGCCGAAAGAATTCAAATTATTGCAATTTTCGAAAATTCAGAGTTAAGTGAAATTCATAGACCGTGAAAATAGGATCTGTTCCACCTTTGTGAGTGTATTTTTCTCCACTTTTACAAGAAATTTAAAGGAAACATTTGCAGCCGTTTTTGAGAAAATTTAGAAAATGTCCGGGGGACTTCATGTAAAGAACCCCCAAATTTTGAAGAAAGTTTTTCAAAATCAAAATGTCCTTAAGTCGAGCTATATAGACCGGGGAATACCCATTTAGGGAAAAATTCTACTATGGTTTAGGCGCTAATAGTTTTCACAAATGGAGAGGCGGACAGATGGACGGAAGGACAGACGTTTTAAAAAAGCAATTTTTTGGTATCAGGGGACCCCAAAACGTGTATTTCCGGCGGAAAAGCGTTTTGCTTTCAATTGGTTTTTCGTTTTACTTTCAATTGGTTTATCAAGGACCCACAATACTGGAATTCTGGCTACATTACGTGTTAGAGGTTATTTTCTCTCAATTTAGCAACTCGATTTATCCACTTTCTTGTTTTTAGGGCCCGGCAATGAATTTTTTTGTCGAAAATTCGCCGTTTTTTGCACAGTATTACATAATTTTCTCTATACTACGTATATAACTCCGTTCGTATACGAGAAAGTAAAAATGTTTTTTCTGATGTTATAAATTATTTTATTACTTTTTAATATTTTTTCAAGCAGATAAAATAGTGTAAAGTTGACGAAATAATTAAAATTTAAACAAAACTAGTTTCTGGCTGTAGAGGGTTGTGGGTGGTGGGACAGAGACCAAGGAACCTTTCAAAAATATATTTTTTTTTATGTTAGAGTTAAAGTGTAACTGCTCATATGTCATTTGCTGCAAGGGAGTTTTTATTATCGTATGCGTGGGGACCTTTTGCCCCCCCCCCAATAAAAGATCCGAAATCTCGCCCCTGATCTAGGGTTCCTTATGATGCCTACCAGCGCGACTGTCAGTTTGGCCGATTTCTGGATAATTAAAGACAGATTTGCTCTTAAAGAATAGTCCAAACCAAAAGTTGGCCAGCTGAGTGCACTTGAACGAAAGGAAGAAGCCTCAATTACATCAGTAACATATCCAACAGCTTCAGTTGTTCATTTGAAATGGTTTTAATAAAAATTTTTCGTCATTTTTCATTGCTTCTAGGTAATTTTTAAACACTTTAAGAGCATTTTATTAATATTTTTGGCGAAGTTGTAGATCATCAAAATCCGCCTCCAGTCATGTACATTTTTTGAAAAAAGGCATAGTTTTCGCGAAATTTCTTGTCGAAGTTATTGCAATATACAAAAAATCAAAAACGTTTCCATATTTTTTCTTAAACATTTTTCACGCGACGCTAGACATATACCATTTAAAAAAAATTGTACATGATCTTAAACATCTTTTAAAGAATATTTTTTAACAGATTTCATTAAATAAAATTGTTACCAATATTGTAATTTTAGCAAGGCATTGGAACATTTTTGAATTTTTGCAATTTTGGAAAATTTGAGTGTTCAACGAAAATAAAACATGCACCATTTTTGCTCTATCAGAGGGAAAAAATAATAAAAACATATGGAGATATTTTCGAAAAAATTTGGGAATGGTGTCAGGTCTTCATGTAAAATACCACCAAAAAATTAAAATATCCGTTTCGAATCAGCAGAGTCTCGAGAATGAGAGCTTCGAGGAGAGCCAGATCGATCGGCAAATATCAATTTTGGAGGCAATCGTGTGAATAGTTTAGGCGCTAGATAATCAATTGTCTGATAGACAGACAGACATCCGGACAGACTGTCAGACAGACGTTTTATCTTACACCAATTTTTCAGTATCATGGTCTTCACAAAATGTGGATTGCCCGACTACACAACGTGAAATAGGAAATAATTTTCCACATATACGGACAAAATTGATCTACTTTTTCAATAGTAGCACTCCACAATTCGCATATTTCTGACCAAGAAATCGCCACTTTCCGTTTTAATATTTCCAGTACAGTGTTTTCTCTATACTACGTAAGGTTAGTATGTCGAGACAGTAAAAACGTATTGTTTGGATAATTAAAAAGAAAAATCCAAGCAAAAACATGGAAATAAACCACTGTATGCGAGGCAAACCTTTTCCTTTTCTATGGAGTAGTGCATGTATGTCTACGTGTGTGTAGGTAGGTGCACTGGAGGAGGCCGTAGAGAGGATGACTGCACAGGAGGATGAGTAGAGACCGGAAAAATATGAAGAATGAAATGTCAAAATTTGTAGTGTATAAATATGTAATGAAAACAGTAATATGTACTAAATGTGTAAAATCAGATATAATATGTAATATTAAAATACACAAATTATAAAATATATTAACCTAATTCGAAATTACATTTATCAAAAATTTCTTAAACAATGTTTAAAAATAATACACACGTTTTAAAAATCATTAGGAGAGCCCAAGTTGATGCACGTTTTGCACTTTACAACTTTTCCGTCAGTAATAAAAGCTTCATCTATTGCTATCCAGGACTATAGTTTAGCAACAAAACTAGACGCAATAGAATCCCTCGCACAAATTGCGATATCTACGACCATTAAACCATCACTGCAGCGTGCAGTATTCTCATTGAATTGTTACACGACGGCGATCGCCAAAGTTTCTCGGAAATTAAGGTCACCAAACGCGACGTCAGTAATACTTTTCACACCTAAAGGTGAAAATGATCTCAGTCGCGCACTTCCCATCCCTGAGATGACAAACAGGCGCGCCAGACTATAAAAACCTCCGACCGCATCTGAATGCAGCGCACCTCGAATCGACAGCACTTAATGTAGGAAAAAAATTGATTTTTTTAAATACTTCTTTAATAAAAATATGTAATAAAATTAAAGAAAATTTACAGATAAAAAATATTTTATGATAACAGCCAAATATGTAAAATATGTAATATTGTACTAAATACGTAAAAATATGAAACGAAAAAAATTGATATGATGGATGGCGACAATTTGCTAACATTTCAGTTTTGACAACGGTAAGTAGAAAGACCAAAATATGTAATTACATAAAAATCCGGTCTCTAGTGATGAGCAACCCGGACAGTCGTCATGTTGTTGAGACCCTGCTCAGGAATTTATCTGGTGATATAAACCTCACGGAAAAATACCGATCAGAGCAGTAGGCCTCTGGAATTCTCCCCCAGACAGTGATTGAATATGATGAGCTACGTAGGTAGATGGTATTGAAATTCCTCCACCGGACTCGAATTATAAGACCTGCCAGGTTGTTGCTGCAGAACGGGTCATTGGGTGTGCTACTCTGGGACTCGGGCCCAGGCGTGTGTCCAGTGTGAGAAAGGCGAAGAAGCCAAGTCTGAACGTTGTTATTTTTCTGTGATACTGTCATTACACAAATAGTTTTACGTTTCTAGGAGACTTGTAAAGTGATTTTAATGTTGTAGTTTAACAATAATGTGAGGAATCTCGTACAAAACCGCGAACAAATTGTGGAAATGCGTGCGCTTGCATTCAAACATGCGAACGTATGCTGGCGTGTTAAATCAAATTATTTCAATTATTTTATTGGACAAGTCCTCTAAATTAAACGTTAAGGACGAGGGCGGAAGGTTAACTGCGGGGCGGAGCGATAGCGGAACCGAGTAGTTAGCCGTCCAACCGATGTTGGGCCGGCCAATCGGTCGGGAACATCTTTATCCGAAGATTTATGAGCACTGGTAAAATCTAAATCCGAGAATCGGGTAAAATATTTTTAATGGACTCTCGAGCATTTTAACGGCCGTTGCTATGGACGCGCTTTTAATGCGTTGTTTAGATGGTTGGTTGTTAAGGACCTAAACGCGTGTTTACCGACATAAATAACAAAAATAACTACAAATTGATGCAACGCGTCTCCAAACCCCTTAAGGAGCGTTGAGCGCTATGCGCTGGGGAGTAATCCTCCATTAACGTGCGCGGGAGTAATCCTCATTACCTTTAAGTCATGTCACGTCACGTCGCAGTCAGTTGTCAAGAAGACCGCCAGGTAGCATCTCCGCGTACGCGCCTCTTACTACGCGCTCCTGCGTCACTACCGAGCGGCCAGAATTGGGAAGGAATAAGGGATAGGGTAGGGTTTAGGACACTTCACAGGGGTTGGTCTAGCCCATGTGAAGCAGCCAAACTCGTTTTCTTGGAACAAATTTCACATGAGATTCGACGGGAATCGAACCCGGATCTCAGTGGTGAAAGGCTAGCGACTTCGCTATGTGCCACGTTTTTTTATATGCAAACTATTTCTTTACGTTCAGTTTTGAATGCCTCGTAGGAATGACTGTTTTTAATATTCAATAATTTTTTTAGTGATTACAACCAAGCACAGTGGGGAGCAAGTTCTGAAAACTAAATTTGAAAAAAAAAAAATCGAACTGCATAATTTATTTGTATATCTTATTTTTTATTGCATTTTTCTATTTTACATCAACTTTATTATTTTTCAGTTATTTGAAGTTCAGGCGTATCTGTACCAAGCACGAATTTTCGGAGGAGCGGATGTGACTGGTCTGTGTGACCCGTCTCTGCGAATTTCAATTAGAGAAACGTGCAAGATAACTCAGGTAGGAAACAAAATATGATTAATATGAAGAATTTCCTTACACACAAACACACACAAACAGTTTGTGCTCAGCTCTCCTGGCCCGAGCGCGCCTTAGCAGGAGCGCTGCGTGACTCTGTGTGGCGGACTGTTCAAAATATCCGTGTGGAAAAAATCAAAATTACTCAAGTAATGCTTATCTATATACGACAATATGTATATTATTGGATTCGTATTTTTGCGCTCATGATAGAGTAAAATATATGTATATATGGATAGTTCCATTTGAAAGAAAGAAACACAGTTACCTCAATATCTCGTAAAATACAAGGCACGATCAAAAAGTAGTAGGACTGACTTTATTAAAAGTAATTTATTGCATATATCTGTACATATCCTTCATAGCCTTCGAAGTAGGACCCTTGTGCTTCGACACACCCAGTATAACGCAACTGCCAATCTACCAGCGCCTTCTGGAAGTCACTGGCCGGAAAGCAGTTGAGGGTCCTCATGGGCCGCTTGGACGTCTTCGATGTAGTGGAAACATTATCCCTTCATGGGCCGTTTCAGAAGAGGGTGAGGCAACGTGACAACGCCTTACCGAGGCAGCTGCATCCGCGCCAACAGCGTGGCGGTGTGGCATGGTGGAACTTCCAGGAACGGGCGATGTCGGGTCGCACGCGGTAAACTCGTTTTCGCAACCGATCGAGCACTTCCGCGCAAAACTGTGCATTCACGGTTTGCCCAGGGAGCAAACACTCCTTGTGGATGACATCACGCTGATCAAAACACACTAGAAGCGATCAGAGTTCAGAAGTTGTTTCACTTTTGCCACATTTTCGTCGACCCTTGGCGTTGACGGGCGACCTACGCGTTGGTCATTCTCGACCAGCTTCCTCCCCGTCCCTGAACTACTTATGTCTTTTAAAATCCCTCGAGTGGTTCATGGAAGCATCCCCGTGGGCGTGCTTGATCATATTGAAGGTTTCCGTGGCGATTTTTCGAAGTTTGCAGCAAAACTTTACGTTGTAGCGTAGCTCGAGATTTCGTTCCATGCTGAGCGAGACGACACTTCTTAATAGTGGTTCACAGGGAACAATGTGCTCCTTCTCGAAAGACACGCAGGCTACTACGGAGGGTCGCGTTCTGTTCGTAAAAGACTCCGCCACCTCGTCCGACTCCCCTCCGTGGGTTTGTGTGGCCTACAGAAAATGCCACAATTTCGTGATCATAGAACGTTACTTATTTGACACAAACTTTGTGTCCCGTTAGTCGGAATATGGCTAAATTTATTTTAAAACCTTAGAAACACCCCTTGTAAATAATTGTAAATTCGTTCGTGAATTTTTAGACAAAATACTTTTAATTTATATCAAATTAAAGCTTGACATCTCTACTTAAAGAATCATGTTTCGAACAATTTATCGATTTCATAGCAATCGGCCTACAATTGAGCCGCGCACAGTCTGTGCTGGCTCACATGTGTGTGTGTGTGTGTGTATATATATATATATATATATGTGTATATATATATATATATATATATATATATATATATATATATATATATATATAAAGTTTGAGGTTGATAAACTCCGATACCCTTTGACCGATCTCCATGAAAGCTGGTACATGGTACATCTACGTGTTTTTTAAGGAGGGCGATTCAATTAAATGCAATGCCCAGTCCACCTGGGCTTGTGACGAGGGGCGGGATCGAGTAGGACGGGACAAACGGGTGGGGCGGGATGTATATGGGATGAATCTCGGGATGTAGGCGGGAAATGAAGGCGGCTAAAGGAAGAAATATCAGATTCAGAAATTTGTCGAAACGACTATAAAATATTTCGGCGGGACAGGGAAACTAGAGATGAGGGAACTAGAGGTGGGGGGTCTTTATTTTAGGTAAATCATTTAGAAACGCGAACTGGCGATGGAAAAGCATTGAGCACAAAATGATAGGAGTATGGATAGAGGAAATAATAGAGGAAATGGATAAGCATTGACAACTTGCACACAATAGATCTTATTGCATGTTATAGGCCACCAAATAGTAATTATTCCATTCTTGAGAATATTCTCGAACTGGCGGAAAATTTAAATAGAACCAATCCGATTATTTTTGGCGGGAACTTAAATCTAAGTGACATTAATTGGCAGGGTGATCTATGCGATAGAAAAATACAGTTAATAATAAATAAACTAGTTTGGGATGCAGGAATGACGCAAGTTGTTGATAAACCAACGCGTCAACATTCTATTTTAGATATTTTTCTTATTAGACCGATGGACATATTATACTACTGCGATGTTATTCAGGGAATAAGCGATCACAAAGCCGTAATTCTTGAAATAAATGCTACTATTTGCAGGAGAAATGATACAATCGATAATAGAATATGGCAATATCGTAAAGCTGACATAAATGGACTGCAGCATTTTCTAAAACTTAATATGTGGATTTCGAAAAGTTGGGAGGGGGATTGAAAAACAAATGGAAGAATTTCAAAGAAATCATTAAGGAAGCTCGACAATGTTTCGTTCCTTTCGAGAACATAAAAAAGAATTCAGATCCAGTGAATTATAACGCGGAAATTCGCAAATTGAAAAGAAAAATGAGAAAAGCGTATAATATTAGGCATCGCGGCGAGGCACATTTACTGAAATTCCGACAAATCATGAAAGAAGTAGAAAATAAAAAGAAAATTGCTCAAGAATCGTATCTTACGTTAATTGTAGATGATAACGAAAATTATGTTATCAAAGTATTTTATCTTTGTACGCCACCGACAAGGTAAACAGGAGGACACACCTCCTATAAGATGGCAAAATGTATCGTAGACGAAGAAAAAGCCAATGTATTCAATAATTATTTCTGTTCTGTATAAAAACAAAAAGGTAACCAAATTATCATAGGGAACAACAACGTGGATCACATATTCAAAATTGATCAAACGGAAGTATGTTCACATTTGAAGAAAATAAAAAACTGTAGGTCTTGCGGACCGGATGGTATTACAACCGGTTATAGATAACAGGGAAAACAATAATACGATATTTGGTCAGACTTTTCAATATATCAATCAACAACGAAAGTGTACCGGATGATTGGAAATCTGCTTTAATAGTGCCAACTTTCAAAAATGGACCAAAATGTGAAGTGCAAAATTATAGGCCAGTTAGTCTTACGTCAGTAGTCTGTAAATTATTTGAAAAATTATAATCTAATTCGATTAGAAATCATTTGGATCACACAGAATGGATATTTCATGGACAGCATGGCTTTAGAAATGGATTTTCTTGTGAAAGTCAGATTATTTCCCTTACTCAAGACTTGTCTGAAGTAATTGATGTAGGGGTAAGAGTGGATGCAATAGTTATTGGTTTTGCTAAAGCATTTGCTGTAGTGCCGCATGACATATTGATACTGAAACTTATTGATGCTAAAATTGACAGGCGGGTATCATGGATAAGTAAATTTTTTCGCGATCGATATCAAAAAGTTCGAATTGGACAGCATTTATCGGAAAGGGTAACAGTACTTCCGGGGTCCCTCAGGGCAGGGTCATAGGTCTACTGCTGTTTCTTATCGTTGTAAATGATTTATCGCGAAATATAACGTCAAAAATCCGACTCTTCGCCGACGACTATATATTATATAGGGAAATTGCAGAGCAGCACGATATGATTCAACTACAGGACGATTTAAATAAAATTTATGATTGGGCAATACCAAATAAAATGACTATAAATGAAAGAAAAGTAAAGCGATCACATTTTGAAGGGCCCGAGCTTTTCATAGAATACCTTATCAGCTAGGTAATGACGTACTTCCGCGAGTCTCGAACTGTAAATTCCTTGGCATCCTCGTGGATAGTAAAGTGGGATAGGATAAACAAACGAACTACGTAGTGCACAAAACTTGGAGGTCTTTGCATTTCGTCATGAGAAATCTTAAAATATGTAATATGAAAGCAAAGGAAATCGCGTATACCTCTCTTGTTAGGCCGGTAATGGAATACGGAATATAAAATTACTACAAGAATACAAAGAACGGATATAGGGAAATTCTCCTTTGTAAACAGAATTATTGGGACGATTGGCCTGCGGCCATTTTTAAGCCCTTTCCTTGCTCTGCGCGAGGTTTTAGAAAAAAATATAGGAAAATTAGTCAATAGGGTGAAAACGAATAGTGAAGTGAAGTGATGTGAAGTGAAGCGAAAAGTGCGATTATGCGTAATCTACAGTAAAAAGTATTGAACTGTTTATATTTCGATAAAGTGATATGCAGTGCAGTGCAGTGCAGTGCAAGTGAAGTGAAGTGAAGTGAAGTGAAGTGAAGTGAAGTGAAGTGAAGTGAAGTGAAGTGAAGGGAAGGGAAGGGAAGGGAAGGGAAGGGAAGGGAAGGGAAGGGAAGGGAAGGGAAGGGAAGGGAAGGGAAGGGAAGGGAAGGGAAGGGAAGGGAAGGGAAGGGAAGGGAAGGGAAGGGAAGGGAAGTTTCAGTCGAAAACGTTTTCTACAGGCTATTCTGACGAGCGGTATTTTTTCATTTATTTGTTTATAGTAATAAGTGTTTTACGTATTAGATATGTAATAATTGTTATAAGTATTACATATTATTACACTGTGGAGTTAGGTAAAAGTGTCTATCCATGTTTGAATGTGAATATATAGGTGCAGGTTGGTGTGTATGCGAGGTTTCCTTGGTCTGTATATGTATCTACGCGTGTATGTATGTATGTAAATTTGTGTACTGTGTAAGTTTATTTATCTATATGTTATTATATATGTATTTTCATTTGAAGTATAGGAATGTAAATGCCATCTGCATATCTAGGAAAGGAAAAAGACAATTTGCTTTTTATATTGATTATTACATTATTATTTTATTTGTAATTGTAACTGTACTTTCGTATTTCTTCATTCTGGCACCGGGCATCATCTGCCCAATTGTAGAATAAATTTATCTCTCTCTCTCTCTCTCTCTCTCTCTCTCTCTCTCTATATATATATATATATATATATATATATATATATATATATATATATATATATGCTGAGTTAGGACGCGACAGCGAGGGGACGACTGTGGCCCAAGAACCCAGGTCGTAGCAGCGCGGAGCGGGAAGACGGCGGCGGGGCGCAATTTCTCTAGTATAGAGGGACCCTCTGCCTTTGAGCCTAACTGCCACATCACGTCAGCTGTTTCATAAGCAGTGCAGCGCAGAGGATGATAATTCAGTCAGTACGTGCAGTATGAGGCAGAATAAAAAAATAAATATTTCCACTTTGCGGTCTAAATCGGAATTGTATAATTGCTTTTAGACTTTCCCCGAGTTCCTGGGTATCTAACAAATGTCTCACATAGTCAGAGGCTCCATAGTTTTCTTTCAATTTCTGCGCGCATAGGAAATTAGATATACTTTTTTTTATTTTTGCCAATTACAGGTGTTCTAACGAAACCACAGACACCTCTCGCAAGTTTGAAAGCTGCATAGCTTCCTTTAAATTTTTGAACGAATTGAAAATTAGTAATATAGATGTGATTTTACCTGAATTTGACATGATATGAAATGGATCATCTTATTATAAGCGTCTCAAATGATTGTTAAAAACAATCTAACGAGTTCTCAGTAGCAAAAAATTCAACTAATTTGAGGATTTTGTGAAACTATAAGCAATTTACATTTAAGAAATCGTAAACCTTATTAATGCCAACCCTACATGTTGAAATCAAATGGTTAAAGAAATATTGTATGTATTGTGATGCATAGTTTTTTTTATTTATTTATTTTACGTCAAAAAACAGTTAAAAAAACTGCGTATGACGGGCTATGGGGAAAAGTGAATTGTGTGCACATTTTCAAAATTCTGTGATCCCTACACTAAATCATATACTACTTAAGTTTTGAATTTTGAAAGGGAGAAAAAAAACCAAAAAAACTCCCATGTAATAAAATCGATTTTCAAGGATAAATAAGCAATAAATTTTGAATTTTGAAAGGGAGAAAAAAACAAAACAAAAAAACTCCCATGTAATAAAATCTATTTTCAAAGATAAATAAGCAATAAATTTTGGCTCTTATTACTTCCTGCCGCGACAACATGGAAACGATAATTTGAATAATTGTATTTCCCACTGAATTCTAGAAGACGTGCACAGAAAATGAAGTTACATTTATGTCCAGAAGCAAAACAAGGGGGCCATCTCAGCATTTGCTCAATGGATCAGGGAAACTGGACGAAAAACCTGATCGAGATGGGGGTCATTGACCCGGAAGCTGTGTTACAATAGTTGTTACAGGTTGTTTATACTCATTTATACAGTCCAAATGGTAATTAATGCATTATGTATCATTGTTAAAATTAATGTTACTCTTCTTGTGATGCTCAGTATAGTCTCTAATTGTATAGAAACAGTTATGCAGCAGAAACGATTTCACTTGTGATTTAAACTTTTCTATTGAATTTAATCGTTTAATGTCATCTGGCAAAGTGTTGTAAAATAATGTACATGTATTGTATGTGAATTTTTTGTAATGAGCTGTTGATACTGTCACCTGATGAATATGATTTCTACGTCGAGTGTTATAGTAGTTTCGAAACTTAATAGCTAGGTTTTTGGATCTCTGTTCTGCAAATGTTCTGATTACTAATTTCTACTTATAATGTGTTCAGAGGAAATGAATTCTATGATACGAATGCGGAAATGTATTTCGGTGGTAAATACATTTAAGTACATCTTACTATACTTTTTTAGACTATGGCACCTCAAATGCGTCGTTAGTAGAATTTCATTTTAACCCCAAATTTTAACTCGAGAAAATTATTAAGACTATTTTTTCTTTCGCAATAAAAGCAAGACGAAGGGAGACGTTTTCTTCTACTGTGGTTGTAGTGTTGGCATAAGTTTGTACATTTTCCGCATCTTGTCTTTGTCAATGATTATCATTATTTATTAACTCCAAAACTGTCTGGCTTTGGAGTTAATATTATTTATTTTCGTCTATTTATAATGATATAGTGATTAATATTCTCATATTCTGGCTTCAATTTTTAGACTAAATATGCCACACTCAATCCTCTATGGAATCAGACGCTCATTCTTGAAAATGTTGCATTGCCTGGAGATTCTGAAGAATACTACCAAAAAAATCCTCCGTACTTATTTATTGAATTATTGGATGAAGATAAATTGGTAAGTTACAGAATTCGCTTTTTAAACATTAATTTGTAAATAATGAGTTCTGTAAGAAGAGTGAAACCCGTTGGAATATATAGTGAACAGAATTTTTTTTTTAATGTTTCGAAATGTAAACTTTGGGGTGTAAAAAATTCGATAGGTTCTTCCAAAACATTGAAGTGGTGGGAATAATAATTTTCATTTTTGCATGATCATTTGTATACAAGTTTGCATATTTTGTATTCAAATTATACACACATTGTTAATTTTTAAAAAAAATGCTCGGGGGAGAGAATAAACGTTCGACAAAATTTAACTTCATGGATTGAGAATCTTAATATCAACTAGAGTGATAGTGAAAATATTTAAAAAAGTCACATAATTTTTTTGGCAGTACACTACAATTAGTTTAACACAATCAGCAGTACACGTTTTCGATTGATGGGATGCAAGAAAAAAGAGTAAATAAAAATATTGTTTTCACTTTTCAGTGTCATGGCACTAAACAGTCAAATTGCAATAAAGTAGACAATTATGAAAATGAATTGGCACAAATAATTAAATCAATAATGGGAATTAGATATTAAAAATGATACCATAGGGAGATTTTATTTAGTTTTAAAAGTTTATTTAGTTATGTCTTATTTAGTTATATTTTTTGTTGTAGAATCAACACGAATACATGGGATGTCTGCTTACAAAAGTGGTAATGCTTCCATCAACATCCGAACCAGAAAAGTCCGTTCGAAGGAATGTCAAGAGACTCAGAAGAGTGGACTCTGAGGACTCTTCTTTTCGTTTCAATGAAAATGATCGACAGTATGGACAAATAGACGTACCAAATATGGAGACATACGATACAATTAATGAAATACAGTTACGATGGCTTCCTGTCTTTAGGTCACCTAGTGAACATATTGCCGATATTAATGCTGCTTTTGGAATGCGTCTGGTGGGTCTATTTTTCTACTTCTGCACTTACATAAAACTGGAAATTTATATTTTATAGTCCGATTATTTTAAAGAGAAAACGAAAGGCTATTTCGGTGCAAGTGGTATTTTAGAAATACATATAGATACACTGGGGCATGTGGGAATGCGAGGTAAGTGAAAACCATGAAGTAATTTAACATTTTAAAATGCGCAATCCACTCCATCGTTCCCAGAACAATAAAAACGGCAAAATTATTTCTTCTCAACATTACAGTATTTTCATGTTATAACTTATACTTTTTTATTATTTTGTTTCGTTAACAAAATTATATTGAAAATATTGTATGGTATCCTGATAAATCGGACAATTGTTCAAGGAGCCGTTATGTATTGTCTTAGGATTTATATAGTTGCCGTGGCGTCTCATGTCAATATTTGCCCTTTACTGCTCCATTTGGAGTTCAATTATTCTTCGTAGACTCGTGAATTTGAAAATGTAGAGTTAGCAAGTGGTAAGAAAGCTAACCCATTGTCAGATGAACAAATTACTAAAATATTTTGACACTTAAGTATTATTGAAAATAAAGTTTTACTCGACTTCGATCCGATATATATGGGTTTTCTGTAATACTAAAAATTGTAAATTTAAAACGATAATGAACTGCCATCAAAGATTGCAGTTTAATACATATGGTTTTGTTTTTGATGATTCATTTTTGATAGTGATATTGTAAAACGGTGGATGAAAAATTATTTTACCTAATGTGTTGGCCACTTTTGCCATGCAAGAAATTTGTCCGAAAAGTCAATCTGCTGATCATCTTTGCAGATTCCTGAGCCTAAGGGCCGCAAACGCGGCTTCAAGACGGCCGTTCCCATTCCCCTTCCATCCTTCCTCAGCCCGGCGCTCTGCGTGTACAGGTGAGAACTGCTTCTGAAAGAGGAACTAGGAGACGTTCAATCCTTGTTTCTAGTACTTAAATGCAATAATTAAACATAGCATTTTAAAAAATGTATTGTGTCATTGACGCAACGGGTCTCTTAAACCCTTGTTGGGCGTTTGCGTGGAAAAGTCCTCCTTTACTTTCTTTGTCAATTCTTGTCACGTTGCAGTCAGTCGTTGCCTTTAATCGCTTCGGCCAGTGGCTCGACTCCATTAGATTCCTGAGTGTGTGTGTATATATATATATATATATATATATATATATATATATATATATATATATATATATATATATATATGCCCTTCCAAAATATCCTTTCTGATCTCCACATCAAATTATCTAATTTATTATTACATGGCATACCCCCTCATCTAATACTCCCTCACACAATCGTCTACTCCCTTTCCCAATTCACTTGATTCTACTGCCGCAAAATGATAAGTCCCTTCTAGTAACAGTCTTACTGATTTTGCTGCGTCTGAAATTCCTTCGAGCTCACCAACTCCGAATGCGCCAGCGCGAGGTGACGAGTCGAGGCCGTTTCGCCCGCCACGTGGCCATGGCGCTTGCCCCCGCCGCTTCTATCCGGCCGCCGGTGCAAATCCCACGCCGCAGTCGTGCTCTGCCGGGCACGGCGATGTCCACTCGGCGCCAAATCAGCAACCGTCATAATTTCCAACTCTTCCAAATCCGTTTATTAAGCCCACCAACGCTGTCTCGCTATGTTCATTTCACTCATGCTACCTTTGCCGAACACGTGTCCATCCATTCACATCTTCCATCGCCTCACGCCACTATCGTCCTCTTAATCTTTACTGTTCATCACTTCACTCGACATCAATTAATCATTAGTACTGTCCCTCATTACCCTCCGTCTCGATTCCCATCCGATGCAATCGGATTCCTCTCAACTACTGTTCACCACCGCCATCACTAGCTATCCGCACTGCCGCCCGTTACTCTCTCTCTTCGACCCGACTCCCGACTGCCCGTTTGTTCCCACGATACTCTCCTCAACTGTCGAAGGCTCGTGCTTCTCGTTCGTTCCGTCTCGCCTGCCGCGGGACACACTCTTGCTCGGCCGAGTCCGCCCGGACCGGCCGTCTCTACCGCGCTGTTTAAACCATGTTGGCACCCGCGTGTATGTCCAGAAACGCGGTGCGTTTCAATATATATATATATATATTCTAACATACCCACCTACTACCTTCCACACGTGGTGTGAGGGCGTGAGAGAATGAATGCTCGTGAAACGAGCTTAAAATTCTCAGGAAGCAGGATCTTTTGGGTGTGAAAAAGGTCTGAACCCTTGACACAATGAATCGGATAAAATACGAATAAAATGAGCATATATTCAATGCAAAAGTAACAGTGACACAATTATATAACAGAATAATGCACTTTACGTAGTTGGTCACTGAAAAAAAAGCAGAAAACAAGGCAAAGCAAAAAAATATTGGCGTCTCCTCGACTGCCTGAACACACTTTCACCAATTACAATTTACAATTTGCTCATTCCTCTTTCTGAATTTTCATCTACCAAATTATTTTACTTTTTAACCTCTAGTTTTTCCGAGCACGGCTTTTAAAATGAATTTTACGCTTGTTTTAAGGAATCCCGTTCACAGGTGCTAGCCTTGGGCTTCGCACTCGCTATAACACTGAACTTTAAAGAGAAAAAACAATAAAACGTAATACACACACACACACACACACATATATATATATATATATATATATATATATATATATATATATATATATATATATATATACATATACATATACATACATACATATGTATATATTCTTAATCTAACCCCTTTACATATCACAGAAAGCAATTACTTTTAACACAATACCATAAACTGACTTTTCTAGATAATATCAACTGTACAACATGTGAAAATCATGAATTATTTAAGTAAAATTGTACAAGGTATGGCCTCTTTGAATGAATTTAACGACACGTGCAGTAAATGAACTTGAAACTGCCACTCACATCGTTCGGAATTCTTCTCCCACCTATTCTGGACTTTTCACTCACTTTTAACACGAATTGTCGTGTATTTACGGCTATTCTCTTTCCTCAACTGATCGCCGCATAAAAATTACCAGTTCCTTTACCTCAAAAGCTCCGCATCGCTCGCCTGTAGGTAACTTTGGGTATTTTCTGCCGCTCGCAGCCCCGCGTCACCACTCTTTTCCGCTTGCTGTCCCACGACGTTACAAGTTTCCTTCTCTCGAACTCCGGACTGCGCCACGCCTCCAATTTCCACACCCTTCTCCCGTTCTCCGGACTCGTACGATTCTCGTTCCAGTCCAAATCTTTCTCACCTACGCTTCGCTCTTCCTGGGGTCGTCCTTCTTCTTCTGCCGCGCCTCGTACAAGTTTGTTCGCGCTTCCAGCCTCGAATAATTAATGTAGCTGAAGTTATGATTTAAATGCTCGGCCTACCTACCACACGTTGGGCATGTGTGGTCTCAACGTGCAATATGAGATGCTGGATTTCGTTAATGTCCTTCTGCGCGAATTTTACAAATTCTTTTACCGTTGTAGTTTTATTATCACCATTGTGCATTATTACATTTGTTTTATTACACGGAGCTTTTACTATTTTTCTCAGTGTTCTACATTCTTATCTCAGTAATATTTCAGCATTTGATTTACTGACTCATAATTCATTACAATACGTTACGTGGGTTTAATACAATTTATTAACTTATCAATTCGTTCTTGATAACAAGGGTAGATCTGAACCAAGTAACAACAAATATTAAGTGAAGTCACGCGCTTCTGTGACCAGTCGAATTGTGTAAATTGGGTGCTTTTTTATTTATGTGTTAATTTTTTCTGAAAAAATATTCATTTCATTTGTAAATAAAAAACAATTTACATGTTTCTGGAGTGTTTATATGTTTCTGCAATGCAAATTTGTGCATACAATGTATTTTTTCAAGCCAACTTTCGCGTGCTTATTGCGGCTCAGCTATTCGGTATATCCAAGGAGTTCATTAGACAAAATATGCTTAAAATTGTTTTAAGTGCTTATTTTCGAAGTTTCGACGTTTCCTCCCGGAGCACCTGTATAATGGTTCGAAAAAATCCAAGATACCTTAAGATACACCTTAGTTATATTACAGAGAGATGAAATTGGTCTGTAATTTATTTCTGTGAAACTATAATAAGAAAATATCTGTTAGTAAAAGGAGTGTAACACTACGAATACATGAATAATGATAAATATTATTTAATCTTGTTTAGGAGACCATTCTATCACACTTTACTAAATTAGTGGCATCTTGTAACCTAATGTACAGAGCGTTCAGTTCAAAAAGTCTCTCCGCAGTGGCCGTCTCCCCACTCCACCAGCCTTTACGGGGAAATGGCGACATCGCGGGCTCATTCAGCGCAACGGCGTTCGAATGTTATTCCCAGAAGCGCACTCGCTGGAAGTAAGCAGCATCTGAAATACAAATACTTTATCGTATTATTTGAATCCAAGTGACACATTCAGTTTGACTAAATACAAGTTGTTTGTTCAGATTCTGAATCTGAATTGAAGTGAACGACAGGCCATCTTCTGTATGTGAAGTTTACAAGTTGTTTGTTGTGAGGGGGGACTCAGATTATAACTTTTAGAATTCTGACACTGGAAGAACGTGTATTTTTGGTGGAACATGTGTTTGGAGCAAATAATAAGTACACGGATGATGTGAAACAAATGTTTGTGACGAAATTCTTTTTCTTTTTCAACACAACAACGCAACATTTTCAACACATGATCGAAGAGTATCATATGATGTAAGAAGATAATTATGAAAAGTAAAAAATAAACAGTTTATTTCAAATGCTTTTTATTTTAGCGTCACTATGTTTTCCCTACTGCATTTCATGTGTCACATCACTCTCCTTTGCTGCTGTTGCGTAACGGACCAGGGCGAATGCGCCGTCGCGGTGCGATGTTGCCGTTTCCGCATAAAAGATGATGGAGTTGGGAGGAGGCCACTGCGGAGAGACTTTTTGAACGCTCTGTACTTGGCCCAATTGTCCTTTCGAATACAAGTTGCTGCTGAGGCTCCTGCCGCCGCGGCCGCAATAGTTCACACAAAAATGTCTGCCCATCGCATAATTTCATTCTTCTATTTGCATTTGCTCCGCATCATCCCTGAGTCCTGTTCCAAGTCCAAAATTGCCTTTAAAAGCGTTTGTTTGTGTGAGTTTTCCTAGCTTCATATTTCATCCTCCAGCTATACTCGTATTCTTAGGTTCTTCAAATTTATCGAATCTGTTTTTCAAAACCTCTCTTGTGATGTATGTAACAAAAATATTTATATTCTACACTGTTATAAAATGAATACCACCACTATAATAATGTAGAATGCTATTCAGTATCTTCTGAGAATATGTACTTTCTAAAAATATTTACGTGTTCATTTTGTCTGCCTGCAGGTTTGAGGTGATGTTCTGGGGAATTCGAGATCTCCGACCAACATTTCTCACATCCGTTCGAAGTCCCATTGTAGTTCTGGAATGTAGTGGTTACGAATTACGTTCATCACATTTGCCTTATACGCAAACTAATTTCAATTACCCTTTCCCTCTTCAAAAAATAGATATGGTGAGTATATCTAAAATTATTTCAAGAATAAATGAATGTGTAAAGTAAGTGCACTATTACCAAACAGTGACAAACGCTGATACTTGTGACACGCTGACTATTTAGACAATAACATCCAGTGAATGTAAAAAGTATTCTTACAATGAATGTTGTAACAAAAAGAACCGTATTTCCCTAAAAAAACACTTTCAAATTAATTCATTTATCTTGATGACCGATTGTTCAAATAAAAGTGTATAAATAACAAATTAGATATAGATGAGTACAATTCAGTGACGGTGGGCGAGTTAAATTGAAGGGTGTTGCAAACGCAATACTCGTAAGGGGGATCTCCCTCTCCAATATTTCCCGATCGATTAATTAATACAATTATTAAAATTGTTTAAGAACATTGTACCTTAAATTTCGAATATATTTTAAAATATTTGGATCTCTATTGAATAATTATAAGAGTAAAAATTTAAAATCACTAACAAAGAAAGAATGATACGAAAAATTCTCCTTTCCATTCCAAGAAACTGATTATAAGCTTTTCTCGGACGGGCCACACGTCTGACAGCACGCCGTGAGCACGAGGCGCGCAGTCGCTCCGAAATCGAGCTGAGATCGGCATCACATCACATCACATCACATCCGTTGCCGGCGACGGGTCGGCCCACGCTGCACGTCCAAAGTATCATTTTCCTTTCAATGTACGCAACGACAAAGTGGATGTTGGGCGACTGCTTTTGTGCGACGAAGGAGCATACTGTTTACTATGCTACTGACTTACATCCTGACCAGAGAGTTTGTGAAGAAAATTAATATTTATAATATTAATAATCTATCTTGAAAATAATGCTTCAATTTCTCTTTTATTGCTTTTTATTACTTTTGACCTTGACGTCTCCATGTTACAACAATTTAACTAGGCAACATTCAGAACGAGACATTTATTTTCAATTTTTCTCTCATTTTTCTCTCAATTTCACTCTATCCCGAAATGAGGAAATTGTAATCTTACCTTGTTTACTTGAGTTGAACATCTAATCGCCTATTTTTCAGATCTACAAATTTCTCCATCAATCATTGATGTTATTGGTTTCACGGTTAAGTTGCTTCTCTACAAGAATTTGACAGCGTTGTCAGCGCGCATCAAGCGATCGCTCGGTTGCCTTTGAATTTCTATATGTTTTTATCCACTTCATTGTTGAAAATGATCGTTCGGCTTCTTAAGAAGTCATTGGAGTATGAGAGAAGAATTCGAAGAAGTTTCCAGACTTCTGGAAAAACTTCTTCCGACATTTCATTTCGCAGCATTACTTGAAATATTGGTATCGCTCCTATAGCATTTCGAATTTCGCTTCTCTTGTACCTACAGTGTTCTGTACTGAATTTGACGTCCCTTTGAAAATGGTTGCACCTAAATGATTTTTAAAGCACCGTCAATGGCACTAACAAAATAATCCCAATCCTCCAAATATCCCAGGTTTTCCGATTGTTCACTTTCGTCGTGCCCTCGCAATGCAAGTTCAAATGCACCACACAGTTTGGCAGTTTATAAGAGTGTCCAGAATATGTCTGTTCTTATGCACTTCATCATTTTCGTTTTACAGGGAGACGATAGCTGTCGTCAAGCTGAGCCACAATATTCACGTGTCACAGTAAAGCCAGTTCAACACAGTAAAGCCTGTTTTTATGGAGATGTCATTTGATGGTTTTCTCACTGAAATGGTTCATGTCAGTAGTATATAAACTAGGGCTCCTGGACCAAATTTTTCTACCCCAGGTTTTTTCTACCCTAAAATGCTCTCGTTTTTTCCCCGCAATTTTAGCTATAAATTCTCTATATTTCCACCCATTTACCCCAAAATAGACTCATTTTACCGAAAAATACTCTAAGTTTGCATTATTTTACATGCCCTGAGGTCCATTGATTTGCCTAAATCACAATATTTCAATATTTCAAAATCACAGCAATTTGGATAAAATGTTATACAATTTTTATGAAATGAACCAAATTTTCATTCAAAACAGCATTATTTCAAGACCTCATTATTTCAATAATTTCAATAAACCAGATTTTGAAACCCACGATTTTTAAAAATTTAAATATTCATTAAAGGCATATTAAAATACTTAAATTATTAAATTTTGTAATTAAAATATTATAAATTTTCAATGTTTTTTCCAAACTTTTCTCATTGAGGTGTGGAAATTTATTGAAATGTCTAAACCAGATTTTTCTAGACTGATTAATCATGTAAAAAACCTTAATTCAATAATATTCTAATTTTTACAAGTTTCAGCGTTGAAGTATAACGACAACTTAGCAGGTGTTTTCGTCCTTATCTCAATATGATAGGCTTGCAGGTGTCCTTGTATTTATCTCTCACTGTTTCTCTCTCTGCAGGTGTCTTCGTTTTACACGTTATCCTGGTTTGGGGATATTGCCATTTCTAAATTTTTATTATTATTCATAATGCGTTAAAATTCTGTAAATGAACAGTATGCCTTTTTATAAAGAGTTGGTGGTGTTGTATTCCAAGATTCTGATGGAAATTGCTCATTTCAACCAAATTTTAGTGAAATATTTTGTAGATTACAGTGATTAAATACACTAGAATCTTTTTCTTGATTACCAAGTCTGTGTGTTTGGAATACTACAAAAACAAAATATGGCATATCATATTGTAAAGAACGATAATGATTGGTAATATTGATTTCAAAATTCTTTTTTTCAATAATTCCAGATAATTCAAATGTTTGTAAATTGTAGAATGAAATTGTAGATATAGGATTTTTTATAAGATTTGTCTTAAATTCTATAGCATAAGAAGATTCATAATATACAATTGGTACATTAATTTCGAAATATTTAATGACAATTTTTCCTTCTCCTGGTAATGTTGTAGTATCTATAGTACCATCATCTTTCTTTGTGCCTATCATACAATACCTCATTCATCGTAGGTGACCATGTAAATGAAATTGTAAAATCTCCTTCCCACGTAATTTCTTTAAAATCTTTGAAAACACCACCTAATAATCTCAATGGATATAGAACTTCATCCTCTTTGGATTGAACTTTTGGATTAGAACTAATATCAGCAATAGCTAATGGAATGAGTTCACTCGTTTAAAAAGTACTTTTTTGTCAAACAGTTGACGTAATACCAGGATAATCTAATCCAAATATATTTGTCTCTTTTTTTCACATTAATAGATGAAAATAAATAAGGTACAAAATTATCGATAAGTTTAACATTTGATTTACTTCTATATTCAGATCCATTTTTAAGTATAATTTGATAATTAATGTGTAATTCTGCTCTTTCGAAATGCATCCATCCATCTCCTACATTCACATATACAGTCGTTTTATTAGGTAATCCAATATTATTCTTACTATGATCAGAAGCAGGAAAAGATTGCCATTGATTACTTTCAATTTTATCCATTTATGAGGGAATAAAAACAGAAATTATTTTTTAAATTCTAAAATAACAGTAACAATTGCCCAAAATTTATTTCATTATTTTCTTCATCTGTAATTTGAACATAAAGATGTTTTATTTTATGACAAATAGGTACAAATAATGGATAAGATGGTTCATAATAATAGGCATTTGATAATTGAGTTGAGGTTTAAACAATGTTAGAATATTTGTTTCTCTATGAAATTCTTCATTTTCTTTTAGAATCATACCTTCAGCACCTTCATAATCATACCTTCATTTTAATTAAAATGTACATCAATCATTTCAAATGGAATGAATTTAGGAATATTATTACCAATAGTAGGTTCGTTTTTTTTACAAATTTGATTTTGAAATCCTAATAATGATCAAATAGAATCTACAGCATCAAAATTTAATTTAAAAGCACTTTTAATTTCAATTCCACTGAGAATACGATTAGGTTTAATAGTAATATGTGTTGAATTAAATGGTGTTTTTGATTGTATATAATTTTCTAAATTTTCAATATTATATTGTATTGAAGCAGTTGTGAGAATGTTTTTCTTTTTTATGTTCAAATATAATTTATTATTATTTGAAGTTACATTAGGTGTTAAAAATGTAGAATAGAATCACACATGCAACTATAGAATAATGACATATATATATATATATATATATATATATTGTAACCCTTGTGACGTAAGGGGGGGTGCGCGCGAGCGGCGAAATGGCGTCCGCCGTCCGCGTCGCGGGGCCGTCCGTCGACAAGGTACACTAATTTCTTTTGGAGACCTCCAGGGACGGAAGTCGGGGACCGGGAGGGGCGGAGTTCTTTTCCTGGTTGCCCCCACGCATTCGAAATGAAAAACCAAAGTACAGATTTTTGTAAAACAGAAAACAGAACGTCTTTTAATTGGCAATAGCACCTACAAAAGATCACCATCCGTGAACGACGAGAGGCCTCTCTGTCTAACAACACACAAATTGTAACCCATCAAACACAAAAACAAACAAACTTAATTCTATTTACAAAACTCATTACTACAGTTCCGTAGTCGCGGCTCATTGGCCTCTCTCCGCTACCTCAGCACAACAATGTCAAAACAACAAAAAAAAAAACTAACAAAATTCAGTCCTATTTACAGAATTCACTACTACAGTTTCGCAGTCGCGGCTCATCCAGTCCTCTCTCCGCGCCCTCAACACAACAATGTCAAACAACCTGTAACCCATAACACGGTATATCCGTCGGGTACTTATCGTTGCGGGAACGCTGCCGTGCCGCCTTCCACAGTCCGTCGATCGCCACCGTGTCCTCGGAAAGGCCGTGCGCTAGCAAGCGCTGCCTGGGCGCCGCTCCAACGGACGCCCCATAATGCCCCCACTCGGCGGTTTGCCCCAACTCGCCGGCCGTAACACTTCAAGAACTCTTCTTCACCTCTCCGTCTGTTCCCTTTTCACTATCTCGCGACACTCTTCGAGACACCTAACTACCGTGCAAGCCCAATGCTCTAACATCCCTATTCTCTCTGCCTCCACTTTCCACCGCTTACTACCTGCCGCTCTCCCTGGCAGCGACTTTTTCCCGACACTCCTCGGTGCACTCTCCCGGTGCCCTCCCTCCTACTCCATTCCCCTCCTTTCCCCTCACTGCTTCCCCGCTTTCTTTCACCCCTCACCCCGTCAGTCACCGCCGACAACTCCGCCTGGGGGAGGGGAGGGGCGTGCGAGAACCACGAAACGGCGTCTTCCACAGGCGCGGGGCTTCCAAAGTCATGCGTTCATGAATGTGGGGCCTGCCCACACCTGGGGCTGGCGTCACGTCACAAAACATTCGTAGAATATTTTCTGCCCGAAAATATTCTTCAATAGAAGGGTTAACGGAACCATTTCTTCGCCAGATTACTCTTCTTTTCTTCACAAATGTAATTTCTTCGTTTGCTTCACAATCAGTAAACTGTTCTACTCCCTTTTCACCATCTTTGCCATCGTTTTCATCATCTTCGTCGCAGATTGTTAATTCTATTTCATCTACTAGATCCGTCTCCTCCACTTCTGCTTCCATGTCAAAAAATGTCGTATTCTCCTCTTCTTTTACTTAACTTTTTTTCTTCTAATTCTTCTCTTACCCCATACTCTTCTTCTTCTTCTCCTTCTACTTCTTATTTTTCTTCTTGTACTATCTGCTACTCCATTCCAATCAACATTCCATTCTTACAAATGTTTCTTAGAACACGCCGGATGTTGTGTTGCTTGTGGGTTTGTGGCCGGGCCACGAACGTCACATTGCCCCCTTCTTCCCCTTTCAAGATTTTTCTTGGGAAAATCTTATGCTGGTCGTAGGTTGTAGAAGTTGTAGTTACCTACATGCTCACCGTCGCTGTCTAACAATCGGGCGACATTGGGTGCTACAATCTGCTGCACCTCATACGGTCCTTCGAATAACTTGTAGAATTTTGCGAACATCCTGAGGCGAGAATCAGATACTTTCGGTGTCCGCAAATACACCTGCTGTCCTACAGTAAACTGATAAACTTCCCTTTTGCATTTTGTCTTTCTTTTTAACTACCAGAATAGGATTTGTGTATGCTGTGGCCGCCTTCCTTATAATCCCGTCGGCCAACATCTGCTGAATCAATGTCCGTACCTTATCTTTATACGCAATTGGAATGGGGTAGTTTTTCGCTTTGAATGGCGTCGCATCTGTTACCTCAATTCGAAATTGATACTCTTTAACGGGCTTGTCTCCCTTTTCAAACACGGTCTTGACTCTTGTTAACATTTGAAGCAACGTGCGTTTCTGATCAACGGTAATATTACTCCTCTCATTTACTTTCTCCCTTAATCTCATCACTATTTCTTCCTCTCCCACTACACCCATTTCCATTTCCTCCAATTGTCTTTCCTCTTCCTCATCCTCGACCTCTTCCTCCTCCTCTTCTACCTCTTCCTTCGCCCATACATTTTTACCGTTGATGTCAACTCGCCGCCTTTCCATGTCTACCATCACTCCATGCTCTTCCAAAAAATCTACGCCCAGTATAACAGGATATATCAATTTCTTCACCACCAAACAGATCACGTCATAGTTTCTATCGCCAATTTTCATCTCCACCATCACCTGCTTCGTGATCGGATGCGATTTCTTTCCCCATGCATCTACTACGTTCGTATTACTCATTGGTAGTACCAATACCTCCACATTTTCCTTTACTAATTCTTCATAGGTTTCCTCCGCTATCACCGATTTCACCGATCCAGTATCGATCAGCGCTTGACTCACTATTTGCCCACATTTTATCTGAATTACGGGACATTTCGCTGTTCTTGCCACGACCTCTTTTGTAGTTTGACTTTCTTCCGTTTCTTCTACCATACTCGTAATCACAGGGATCGCCTTTTCGTTATATTTTAGGTTCGACCTGGGATCCCGTCTCAAATCGAACTTCCATTGTTTCCCGAACCTGTCGCGCCCGGCGCCCCGCGATTTCTTCCTGCCTCCGGCGACCGCCCTCGGAGCGCGCCGCACGATCCGGTGTCCGTTTCATGCGACCTGGAGCTGACGCGCTGCCTCTCGTCTCGCGTCGGCGTGGCTTCGCGGCCGCTGCCCTGCCAACCTTCGCCTCGTTTCGGATCGCGATTTCCGCCCCTTTCAGTCTTCGCGCTGCCTGTTTGCTGTTTTCCCTTCATGCTGCTTTCTTCAACTACATGAATAGCATTAATATTTGTACTGCTGGGCTTTGCATTCTTGCTAGTATTCTCGAACGTGAGATCGTAATTTCCTAATAACATCTGGAAGCGTTCGACTGTTCTCGCTTCCACGCTTCTTAACAAATTCTGTATGCTGAGCGGGAAATGTCGCGTTAGAATGCAAATAATTTCTTCGTCGGATACCGGCGGAGAACATAATTTTAACGCCGCGATCTTTCGGGCTGCATAGTCGCGCATTGTGCCACATGAATTTCGATAATATGAGCTCATTAATGAAATCTTGAAATTCATCTGCTGTTCTTTTCCCCAATATCGGTCGAGAAATCTAGCTACAAATTCATCAAATGTTCCTGGGTACGGGCTCAATGTTTCAAGCCACGCCTTTGCGTTGCCTTCCATAACTTGATGCAAAAGCATTGTCTTATGGCTCTCCCGGACATTCGACAAAATAAAGAAATTTTGCAACGCCTTTACAAACGCGTTAGGGTTTTCGTTCGGGTGGCCTGAGAATTTTAAGGAATGAGGAATATTAATGTTTCCTCCCCTACACGGACCTCCTCCTCCTATTTTCGCCTCAGCTTCTTCTTTTAACTTCTTAATTTCTTCCTTTACCTCATTTAATTTTCGGGTGGTTTCCGCTTCTAGCCCCTGTTTCGCCCTTTCACGAACTTCATGAACTTGGCTACAAACTTGATTTAATTGTACACCGTGGTCCCGGTTTTGTCTTTCTAATTCCATCGACAACGAATCTATTCGGCTCCCAACGTCCGCGTGTCGTTTTTCTACGAGGTTTCTACATTCCGCGACCTGCGTTGCAACTTCTTGCCGAAGCTCGTCGCATTTGTTCCCGACCTGCGCCATTATGGATTGTTGGATCTGTTCGAGCTTATTGTCGACACTTCTAGCTTGATCATCTATCTTTGTTACCAACCCCTCTATCTGCCGCGTCATTTGCTCGATCTCTCGATTAACCTGTATCAATCGTTCCTGACTATTTCGCGACTGCTCCTCGATTCTCTCATTGATTTGCCGTCCCTGATTTTCAACTTGGCGAGCTATTGTCTGCGCGAAGTTTCCTAACAACGCCCGCATTAACGTGAGCATGGCTTCATTCTCCCCCCTTTCTGGCGTCGGTAACAATGGTGACGGTTCCTCGGACTCTGTGCGCTGTGCGGTCGGACTTGTTTCTTCATCGTCGCCCATTCCTAGTTTCTCTAACCTTCTCAATAACTCGTTCCCTTCCTCCCCTTCGCTGCCTTCCTCACTAGCGATTCCCTTTGCTTCCCTATATTCACGACTCTCTGCCATTTTGTTTTGTAAGTGCTACCTTGCATCGCCCGGTAATACACTTTACCCTCCAAAATACAATAAAATGCACTCACAACACAATACAATAGACTTCACAAATCAAATATCACTTTGCTTATTCTAACACAACATATCGTCTTGACTTCAGTTTTCCATTCGTGGAAGCGTGGGATGCAATGCTCAGGGTGATAGGAATAACTGAAATGCCAAAATAAGCACTACCACACGCTGATTCCTTGCATACACCCCTCAGGTCCCCTGTTCGGGCGCCATTGTAACCTTTGCGACGTAAGGGGGAGGGGGTGCGCGCGAGCGGCGAAATGGCGTCCGCCGTCCGCGTCGCGGGGCCGTCCGTCGACAAGGTACACTAATTTCTTTTGGAGACCTCCAGGGACGGAAGTCGGGGACCGGGAGGGGCGGAGTTCTTTTCCTGGTTGCCCCCACGCATTCGAAATGAAAAACCAAAGTACAGATTTTTGTAAAACAGAAAACAGAACGTCTTTTAATTGGCAATAGCACCTACAAAAGATCACCATCCGTGAACGACGAGAGGCCTCTCTGTCTAACAACACACAAATTGTAACCCATCAAACACAAAAACAAACAAACTTAATTCTATTTACAAAACTCATTACTACAGTTCCGTAGTCGTGGCTCATTGGCCTCTCTCCGCTACCTCAGCACAACAATGTCAAAACAACAAAAAAAAAACTAACAAAATTCAGTCCTATTTACAGAATTCACTACTACAGTTTCGCAGTCGCGGCTCATCCAGTCCTCTCTCCGCGCCCTCAACACAACAATGTCAAACAACCTGTAACCCATAACACGGTATATCCGTCGGGTACTTATCGTTGCGGGAACGCTGCCGTGCCGCCTTCCACAGTCCGTCGATCGCCACCGTGTCCTCGGAAAGGCCGTGCGCTAGCAAGCGCTGCCTGGGCGCCGCTCCAACGGACGCCCCATAATGCCCCCACTCGGCGGTTTGCCCCAACTCGCCGGCCGTAACACTTCAAGAACTCTTCTTCACCTCTCCGTCTGTTCCCTTTTCACTATCTCGCGACACTCTTCGAGACACCTAACTACCGTGCAAGCCCAATGCTCTAACATCCCTATTCTCTCTGCCTCCACTTTCCACCGCTTACTACCTGCCGCTCTCCCTGGCAGCGACTTTTTCCCGACACTCCTCGGTGCACTCTCCCGGTGCCCTCCCTCCTACTCCATTCCCCTCCTTTCCCCTCACTGCTTCCCCGCTTTCTTTCACCCCTCACCCCGTCAGTCACCGCCGACAACTCCGCCTGGGGGAGGGGAGGGGCGTGCGAGAACCACGAAACGGCGTCTTCCACAGGCGCGGGGCTTCCAAAGTCATGCGTTCATGAATGTGGGGCCTGCCCACACCTGGGGCTGGCGTCACGTCACAAAACATTCGTAGAATATTTTCTGCCCGAAAATATTCTTCAATAGAAGGGTTAACGGAACCATTTCTTCGCCAGATTACTCTTCTTTTCTTCACAAATGTAATTTCTTCGTTTGCTTCACAATCAGTAAACTGTTCTACTCCCTTTTCACCATCTTTGCCATCGTTTTCATCATCTTCGTCGCAGATTGTTAATTCTATTTCATCTACTAGATCCGTCTCCTCCACTTCTGCTTCCATGTCAAAAAATGTCGTATTCTCCTCTTCTTTTACTTAACGTTTTTTTTCTTCTAATTCTTCTCTTACCCCATACTCTTCTTCTTCTTCTCCTTCTACTTCTTATTTTTCTTCTTGTACTATCTGCTACTCCATTCCAATCAACATTCCATTCTTACAAATGTTTCTTAGAACACGCCGGATGTTGTGTGGGTGCTTGTGGGTTTGTGGCCGGGCCACGAACGTCACATATATATATATATATATATATATATATATATATATATATATATATATATATATATATATATATAAACGACAGTTTTTTATGTAATACTGAAAATGACCCACTTAGCTTCAAAATTTTACTAATTTAAATGAGTTAAAAAATAGATTGAAATCCAAAAATACGATTATGAAATAAACGCATAACATTGAAACATGGAAAATTATTACCATCTTCTATACGATGTGCTATTATAGAACCTAGTGGATGTTGTAAAGCATCTTTATTGATTGATGATTATATTATGAGCCCAGGATGGTTAAATTGGGATAAAATTAATCATGTGTATGTATATTCAAAATCTTTTGAACAAGATAAATATCAAGCATTTATGAATAAGTGTAATAAACTTGAAAATGATATGATAATATTTATAAGTCATCAAGATGATACAATACCACTTGATGATTGTGAAGATAATTCATTAGTATTATTTGATGACTACAGATTAGAGGAACAAGATATTGTAAGAGAATATTTTACACGTGGTAGGCATAATGGTATTGATTGTTGGTATTTCGCTCAAACATATTCAAAAATTCCTAAGCAGTTGATAAGACGTAATTTAAATTTTTTAAATATATTTAGACAAGATGACCTTAATCTCAACCACATTTATCATGAATTTATAGGAGGTGATATGAAATTAGATGAATTAAACAATTCAAAATGAAAAAAAAAATCAATTATGTTGGTATGAACCATTTGGTTTTATAACAATTGATATGACACGAAAATCAAATGATGGTAAATATAGAAATAAAATACAATCGTTTTTAATAAAATAAACGGAAATAACTGGTCATACCTATCTGTTGAGCTGTTCATTTAGATATTAAGTGTTTAAACAGAAAAATAGGTCATTCATGTCTGTTGAGATGTTTATTTAAACAATATTTTCTGCTTTATAAATGTTTACAAAGTATAAGACAAAGAAAATAAGAGAAGAGAAGGTGAAAATAAAAGATACATTTCGAGAATGGAAACATGATCGTAATCAGTATGAAAAATATAAAAAAGATCAACCTGTTATAGATAAATTAGATGATTTCATTGGTAAAGTAGAGAATGTTGGTAAACAAGTTATTCAATCTATTGAATATGATTACGATAAACAAATAGTATCTAAAAAACATGATGATTATGATTATGATGATTTATTTCCAATACCAGCAAAACCATCAGAATCATCGTTTGAAAAGTGATTGTCTGAATAACCAGATACTCCAAAAAGATAAGAATTAGAAAAACAATTGAAAGCAATAGAAGCCGAAGAAAAGACGAGAATGGAAAAAATTACACATTTAGCACCTAAATTAGCTGAACATCTTAACAATGCTAATGATCCTGCATTTGGTTTAAGACCTTTGGGTAAATATAAATATATTGGTGGATTTTGAAGTGGAATTTGATAACGGTAATATTATTGTACAAGGAGAAAAATATGAAGGTACTGATGGATTATTAAGCCTATTAACTAATAAATCAGATATCGAATATACATCTGAAGATTTAGAAAATTATAAAGAATTTGCAATTAAAGCACATCTCGTATTTAAAGATTATGATCCAAATACTAATCAAGTTCGATCAAATGTTGGAGAAAAATGGAATAAGATATTTAAAGGATTATGGGTTGAACAAAAAAAAGAACCAAATCAGTTACATCACCAACAACTGAAATGGGTACTATTAAAAAATATAATGAAAAATCTGTTGTATATGTTTGGATGTATGATGTACGGAATCTCATAAATAGATTATTAGTGATATATGGTGAAGAAAAAGCTGGTAATGATAATTTTTATAATGAAAAAGTAAGTATCATAAAGATGCTAACTGGTAAATTTCAAGATTTTATTACTCATAATCCAAAATGAATTCTATATCTCATTCGATTTTTACATAGTATACCTCATACGTATTGGAAATCTGAAAAACGGGGCTGTAATTATAAGTTGGGCCATTTACCAGTCATTTACCATTTGAATTATATCTTCCAGGTTATAATTATTGTGGACCTGGTACAGATCTTAAAAATATATTAGAACATGGTGGTAAAGATATAAATCCTCTTGATGAAGCTTGTAAATATCATGATATTGCATATAGAGATCATAAAGATTTAGAATCTAGACATCAAGCTGATAAAATATTACAACAAGAAGCTAAAAGTGAATATTTAGTAAAGATGCTGATTTAAAAGAACGAATGTTTGCCACTGCAGTTACTGGAACTATGTTTGCTAAAAGAAAATTAGGTATGGGAATAGAACCTGATTGGGGAATATAATAAAAAATTATATACTTTTTTAAATACTAATAAATGTCGAGAGTGAAATCTATGACATTTACATTATTACCAGATGTTAAAAATATTAATTTTGATATTTTATTATCTAAACAAATAAAAGATAAAAATGATAGTATAAAGAAAGGATCTGGAATGTCATTAAATTTATCCATTCCATCCATAGAAAATGTACAATCTAGAAAATATGGTGGATTTATTGGAGTTTTATTAGCAGCATTAGGACCTTTATTAATAAGTGGTGCTAAAGCTATTTGTGATTGTGTTCAATCACATAAGAAAAATAGTACTGAATTAGAAGAAATGAAATGCCATAATTTGGAAATGGAAAAAAGGGGAAAGGCTTTAAAAAAAGAAAATAAATCCAATTTCTGTACTAAAAACATTAATAAATCAATATCCATATCCACTTAATAATTATGATATAATACAATGTGTTAAATATTTTAAAATTTCACATTTTCAAGGGGTATTTATGATTGATGAATGTCCAAAAATATTACATAAAAACAAATGTGGTGTTGTAAATATGGATATATCTAAATATAGTGGAATACATTGGATATGTTACTTTAAAAATAATATACATACATATATTTTTGATTCATTTGGTGAATATCCTCCATCACAATTACCCAATTATCTTGGATCTCAACAATTATATTATAATGCAGAAAGAATTCAAAATTTTAATGAATTTATTTGTGGTCATTTCTGTATATTTGTGTTAAAAATGATATTGATGAACTATACATGGTTGGAAATTTCAAATATAATAAATGCCACATGATGTATATGGTCTAA
This sequence comes from Teleogryllus occipitalis, assembly GCA_011170035.1. Lineage (NCBI taxonomy): Eukaryota > Metazoa > Arthropoda > Insecta > Orthoptera > Gryllidae > Teleogryllus > Teleogryllus occipitalis. Next base: position 37,006 of record BLKR01003269.1, on the reverse strand, counting down.
ATAAGATTCAGTAGAACAATTAAGAAAACATATTGAAGATACCAGTGGCGTGCGGTGACAATTTTAGTTGGGGAAGCACTTTTGAAGTCCAAAGTATAAAAAACGTTAAACAATTAATGATATGAATTTTTACAAAATGTGAATATTAATCCAGGAAAGATCGCGTCTTGCAAACGAACGTAACTAGTCGCCTGGGAGAAAATTTCGTTGCGTAAATAATGCTTTCTAACATCATAAACAAATATAATTCTGTTTTTTATGTGACTTACATTCTTAACCTATTTTATCGAGTACTTTGTTATTTCAAATTATATATATATATACATATATATATATATATATATATATATATATATATATATATATATTGAGATATACAAATTTTCTCTCTACATTAATTTCTCGCAAAGATCTTAGCGTCCGGCTTGCTGGGTCAATGGTTCACGATATATTATAATCCTTATTACCTTTATAATGGATTATATGATCCGCAGACTATACAGCGCTGCTGGGAATCTGAAATAGAATGATTCTAATTCCTAGTTCATTACTGTTTGGATTGACTAAATGAAAGATCACTTTCTTTTCTAAAGAACAAAATTTAACAAAGTTTATTGTTACCTTTTTGCAAACAATATAGTGAATTTAATAAATGATTTTGATGTTAGGCCTTTGATCAAGATATCTTTGAATTTAGAGTTTTATACCGCGGTTAACTTATCTATTCTTCGTTGATGTCCCTCGAAGACTTCTCAGTCGAAATATCTTGCGAGCTTGCCGTAGTCCAAAGTTCCAAGAAATCCTCTTCTGCTCCTATCCAAGATGGTGTCAAACTATCAAAATTATCAGTCCCGATTACGTCCTATGACATAGTCCCGAAACCTATAACTCGATTACCACTCCCGACAAAGTCCCAATTTATGCATCAATATTACTTCCACATGCAATATCTGCAATATCATTTACTGTCCTTAAACTTTCACGATCTGAAAACCCGACTCTGACTATCTGCACTACACTCGCTCCCTCTCACGAACCTACGATCAGTTCAGCAACGCGATGCCGGTCAGAATGAAATCTTCCTGCATGATTCACCCCTCGAAGCTTCGTATTAAACTACCTTCTTTTTTTTCATAACATTTGACCGTCCTTCTCTCACCCAGCCAATCCATGCGTTCGTTATATTTTGGTGTAGCTGACCTTTCGATCGTCTAAACTTCTTCGCCCAATCCCAAATTTTCTACTTTCGGCATCCATCTTAATGCATTTTCCACCATATAGTCTACAAATAAATGTTTGTTTATTTTCATGTGACATATCGGTATGTCACTATATATATATATATATATATATATATATATATATATATATATATATATATATATATATATATATATATATATAATCCATCAGTGCATTAAAGAATATTTCTTTCATAAAATGGAAAATAAGAACATACACTTTCATATAAGGTGAATATTGATTTGAAAATGTATGTATACAGTTCAGTAATAATGTTTTATGCTATCTTTACAAACAATGGATGTGATGTGCATTCTACTGATTTCTTGCACTTTTCACATTCTCTGGATTCTTTGCTGTTTAAATTCCTCGGACAAATTTGATGTTTTGTTAGTTTTCTTTCCTGCAACTAGTATTTCTTGTTTTTGCTCTGAATGCAATTATTGTACTACTTTAGATATCAACTCTAGAATTTATCCCACAATAGACCAAGGGCGAATACGATCCAAATTTACGTTTGCAATTCTTGTGTACGGTGATTCCTCGAAATATCAGTAATGTTTTATCCTCCTGACAGTTGATCGTGCCTGTCGTCCGATTAAAATAACCGAAATAAAGTGCGGGCTGTGGTGGGAAGCAGCGTTACCACGCCGGGAGGCTGAGCACGTGCTAGAGCGGCTGGGGGAGAAGCGGCGAGGACCGCCCGATCGCGGTGACAGAAAGACAAGCGGTACAGTGGGTAGATGACTGCATGTGTCGTCGTCACAACTGCAGTTTTCGTCCTATGTCAAATGCTGCTCTCCACTTCTTGAAGCACATTAATTTACCCTGAGATGTTCTCTAACATTACAAACACAAGAATTTCTACTAGATTTACACTATTTACACATTTTTAATTGTCAAACAAATTACTGTTATAAAGGAAATACTCCACTGATTTCAATCACTTCCCTCTGATGATTGTTTGGAAGGGATGGAACTCTAATATTGAAGAGAAATACTTTTATTGAAAATTTTGTTCTACAATTCCTTAGTCTTCCCATGCCTTCGAAATTACCTTTTTTATATGACCTACCTCATTGCGCCATTGTTCTGCTGTTGTCCTCTCCACAGCCTCATTCATGAGCTTTTGCCCCTCAGATAACGTACTACATTTTTTGGTTCTTCCCTGCCACGTAACCTTTTATTTGCGTCCAGATTTTCTCAATGACATTAAAGTGACAGCACTACTCACGATACCACTGCTCAAAACAACAACAACAAAAAGGCCGAAAGCACAAGAGAATTTTTCTTTCAGTGTCGCTTCTCGTCACTGACCAGCAACTGAAAGTTGCGAAGCGTACAAAAGGTGACAGAAGAGGGACCGGAAGGGCCCCCTAAATCTGTCATCGTGCCACCCTTCTGGTTCCCTACCTAGTTTCCACTTTCCTCGCTAGATGCCACGACTACTGCGCGGAATGAGTTTGCTAATGCATTCCCTTCTCGCAAGGGAGAACTGCAGAACGGCACACAAAGAATGTTTTTTTAGAACACTTTCTTTACCTTAAGATAAACGTTCTCGATATTATTATGTACTTTATACTTACATTGTATTATGAAGTAACTTTTCGCGTGTATCAAACACCCTCAAAAAGCCAAATTTCTTTCGAACTTGAAATAGCTACTAGCCGATTTCAACGGAACGTATTAGAAAATTAATTCTCGCGCACTCACGAACCGAAGCCGACTTGCCCCGACACATGACGAAGTCGAACGCCGGCCCCCGTCCAAGAACGAAGCTTCGCTCACGTCACGAGATGAAACTACACACAGTTTTGAAAACATCGATTGTTACGGTTCAACCACTGGTACTTAGCTCAGAATCTTAGATTGAGTAAACGTTTTGCTCTGGCCATAAGCAACGAATATTTTAAATATCGAAAGGATTTTTTCTCTGCTTTGCTTAGGGGAATTCCCTTCATTCCATATAATGCACGCCACTGGAAGATACTGAATCAGTTTACCTCTCATTGGTACATCAGGAAATCATAATTTTCACCATAAATTATTACGTAAAGTAGGTGCTGGCATAGATGACGAAGATGTTGTAACCTTGAAACAACTCAGTGTAACACAATATCTTATTGTTTTATTTTGTGAATTAGGCAGAAAAACGAATAATTTTGTCTTTTATAATCAACCCTTTTTTGAAATATGTTATGATTGTAAAATTAATCGTATGGAAGCAAATATTGAGTTAAAAGATTTAATTCTCAATGTACAATTATTAGGTGTAGGTGAGAAAAAAGAAGTCAATCATTTAAAACTAATCATTCTTTTTTAAAAAGGAGATAAACTCAACTTATTCAACCAAAAGATTCACGTTATGCACCAGGATATCAATCATTTTCAATAGCAAAGTCATATTTTCAATATAATGTCACAAGATATATATGGTATGGATATAAAATTAAATGGTTGTGAAGATTATAATTTTCATGGTAAAAGATTACGTAAAATAGGTGCAGGAATATATGACGATGAAGATGTCAATGTTAAACAATTAAAAATAGTGTACATACTATTATGATGCAGTACATTTACAATATTTGAGAAATAATATATGTATGCTTGTGAATATACGTGGAAAAAAGTTAAAGGGTGAAGAATTCAAGTTTGATATATCTGGAAAAGAATATATTGAAGTTTCATTCAATAATCAAGTCATACATGTTGATGTCAATATAAATATAGATGCATATATTATATTTATTTCTATATTGGTCATATCGAAAGATGGAGATGAAAATGAATATGAATTAACGTCACCATTAAGATTAAATTAAGGAGATAAAATATTTTTGTGATGCCATGCAGATAAAGACATACCTATTCCTCTTGTATTATCTATTCAAGCCATCATTCATATCCATCTTGAGGAATGATAGTATTTTTCAGTTTACCGATATGTTTCAAATTAAACAGGAAACAACAAAAAATAGAAGCTCTAGAATAGTTGGTATATGTGCACTGTGTGGGAAGAAAAAAGTAAATTCGTAAAAAAAACAAATATTCGAGAAACTATAATTGATGACTTACATAAACCTATGCAAAACAATTTTCCACGATGTCGCGTTATATCATTAGAACTTGATAAATTATGGCAAGCGGATTTAGTAGAAATTAATTCAGGAAAATTAAATGGTATTTCAAAAATAAATAATGGATATGCTTATATTTTAACAATTATTGATGTATTTTCAAAATACGCGTGGGCATTACCAGTTAAAAGTAAATCAGGATTCAATGTAAGTACAGCTATGAATAATATATTTCAAAATACGAGAATACCTAAATATTTACAAACAGATCGTGGTAAAGAATTTTATAATCAAGATTTTCAACATCTTATGAAGCAGTATAATATTCACCATTATTCTAGTTTTTCAGAATGTTAAGCATCTGTAGATGAAAGATTAAATCGTGCGTTAAAAGAAAAAATGTGGAAACAAGTTGATATTCAAGGAAATTATAAATGGTTGGATATACTTCCAAAATTAATAGATGAATATAATCATACCACACATCACACCATTCAAATGAAACCTATGTGTATTGATGTCAATGCATATAGTGAAAAAATATTATTAAAAATTGTTTGTAAAAGATAAGACATTTATTTTACAGAAATTCAAAATTGGTGATAAAGTAAGAATAAGTAAATTGAAAAATGTAATTGATAAATTGTATACTGGTAATTGGTCTACAGAAATATTTGAAATCATTAAAATCATTCATTCTAACCCAATTGTCTATCATCTTAAAGATATTCAAGGTTTGTTTTATGAATATGAATTACAAAAAACAAAATATCCTGATATCTATTTAATTGAAAAAATTATTAAAAACAGAAGGAAATATAGTATATGTACAATGGTTAGAATTTGATCAATCTCATAATTCATGGATTGAAAAATCAAATGTATAAAAGTAATTAAAACGCGTTAGTATCGATAAGAGCACTGGTTATTTTAATGCGACTAAATCATGTTAAAAGGTGGTAAAAGATTTAGAAATTAGAAGAGATTTTACCATGCAAAACAAATTATTGGATATTATAAACTAAAGTACTGATGCGTGAATTCATGCACCAGTATAGTGTATGAAATATCTGGCAATAATAGGGATAAATTTACAAAATTTATAACTGCACAATATGTTTCTAAAGAATTAATATTAGCTATAGCATCTTGGGTTTTTGTGAAATTCTGTGATAAATGTAATAATATAATATTAGATTATTATGGGAATGAATATAATAAAAAAATAAACGAAGAAAATATTAGAATGGATGATTAATAGAAAAAAGGAGAAAATGGGGGAATAATATAGAGATAATTTAAATATATAATAAAGAACTAGACAACTCTAAGACAGTTCTTTATTCTTCATTTTCATTTACATCTTCGATATCATCTTGATTTTCATCTTCAATATCATCTTCGATATCATCTTGATTTTTAATATCAACATCAATTTCATTATCTATTTTAATATCATCAATTTTAGTATTCTCATCTTCAATATCATCTTTGATATTAGTATTATCATCTTGATTTTTAATATCATCATCAATTTCATTATCAATATTAATATCATCACCACATGATTTTTGATTCACTTGAACTAAAAATTCATACTCATTACCATGTAAACAAATACTTTTATGAAATTCAAAGTTTGGTGAGTGCATAAGACATTCAAATCCTAAATTACTTGATCTCATTATCATCTCCATTTATAAGATAAAAATAATAAGTTTTTAAAACATCCTTATCACTTAAAGAACTATATATTTGCATTCGTTTTTGATTGATAAAAAAAGTGTCTAATAAATTTTTATCCTAATAAATAGAGATAAATTGAATGCAGCTGTATGACTATTGTAATCGTTATAAAATTTATAACGCTTACAATAGTCATATGTTGTCATGGGATGTTCAGAAATGAATAAAGGAGAACTTATTAATGGTGTAAACGAGCATCAAAACAAAAAATACTTAAAAGATTTAATTTTCATGATGATATATTTTCATCTGATAAGATATCTGGAAATGAAATAAATGTTTATAAAGTTAAAGGAGCATGGAATAATAGAATTGTGGATTGGAGATTTAGTTTAAGCAATAATAATTATGATTTAGATAATTATTTAAAGAAAATAGCTTCAGACGTTGAATTAAAAATTATTGAAAATAAATAAGCTCTTGCCCATATTGCTTTAGTGGCATCTGTACAATATGTAGAATTAGAATTATCTGGAGAAATAAAACAATATTTTAAACATCATTTTCAATCTCATCAACACACTATTCCTGATCAACAATCAATACCTGGAAAGATTCAAACCATGATTCAAGAAATTATATCTAAATTTGATAATTATACTGCAGAAAATACTAATTATAGATTTGGTAAAGTCTCTTAGGTTGATTTACAATCTGATAAATATGATCCTTTAAAAGTTGGTAGTTATATTCCATTACCAGATTGGGTAAAACTTAAAAAATGTATAAACGTAAAAAATATTAAAACCAATAAGTTCAAATGTGAAAAACAAGAAGATTTTAGATGTTTTGAATATGCTATTGAAAGTATATTATTTCCACCATCTCATTATGTTGATAGAGCTATATGTTATTACGAAATATGAATCTTTAAACATGTCATATCCTGTAGATATAAACCATTGAATATCAAAAGATATGAAGAATTTTTAAAAGTAGGTATTAATGTCTATGAAATTGGAGATTCTTGTATTAAATTAAATTATTATAGTGAAAATTTAAAAAAATTAGAAAATCACGTCAATATACTAATGTTTAAAGATCATTGTGTAGGTATAAAAAATATAAGTGCATTATTAAAAGGTCAAATCATTGTATGAAAATAAAAAAACATTATTGCTTAAAATGTAATAAAAATTATGATAATTTTAAATAATAAGAAGATTTACATGAACATTGATCAATGTATTCATTGCACTAGATTTCGCATTCATTGCACTAGGATAGGAAGTGGCACTAGATTTTATTACCACTTCCAATCTTCGTTGCAAAGAACTGACCAAATTCGATAATATTATCGTATTCTTCCTGCAGAACTGTTTCTACTGTCTGCTTACTAGACATATCCCTTGTTCAAAGCCTTCTTTCCCAATAATCCCAAATATATTCTATGAGGTTGGATTCTGGTGACTGAGGGAGAGTTTGAAGGTACGATCGGATGTTGTGCAGTATTCAGAGGCGAGTATTAAGAGCGGTATAATTAGGATCTTTATCCCGTATAAATATGAAGTCCTCACTAATAACCAGATTTGCAACCCGAGCGTTTACATGAGCTTCCAATTTATCTATATACTGTTTGTGATCCATTTCCCCCTCTATAAATTGCAAAGACACTGCTCCTGCGGCGCTCATTCACGCACACTGCCTCCGCCGTGCTTTACCGAGGCATGAAGATTCTTTCCGTTAAGTTCGGTATTCATCCATATGGTTGGAAGATGTTAAATTTCCTTTCGTCTTTAAAAATGATCTTTTTGAATCAATGTTTCGACAGCAAGACAATAACGTTCAGCCACCACTAACTAATCACGAAAATGCAAGTATGCTACATTCCAACTAAAATTTTAACCAAATGGTGTCAAAAAGGAGCCATATCGAAACCTTTTTGATAAACACTGCTTTGAAAATTATTTAGAAATTAAAAATATTATTGATAGTGTATTATTATACAGAACAGTTAGTATTGAACTTTATTGATATTTCATTACCATTTGAGCGCTATAGACACCCCGAGTACCTAAGGATTTAAATTATGATCTTATCACATATTTGAAAATAACAAACTCTTCGTGGATTGTTAGGGTGCAAGTGAACTCTTTTGTCAGGCGCAGAATTGAAAACCCATGTACGAGTCCGTATTATTACTGGCAATGACGGCGTCTGGTTCTGGTATACGTACATAAGTTGTGACGTGTCAGTCACGTACATGACATGTCAAGCAGTACTCCCCTTGCGTCCGCTATATGCGCAGTTACCTTGCCTTTTTAAGTTGAGGAGCTGTTGGTATGCCTTCATGAAAAATGTATTCATGGCTTAACGTAAGGAAGAGTGCTCATTTCCAAAGTAAGGAGTCTCCATTTCCATTTGTTGTCTAGTTTTATATATTACTATAACCTCCCTATATTCTCTAATATTTGTCCAAATATTGTGTTCAAAAATGGCATTTCTCCTTTGTTAAACGATGTTCGAAAGCTGTTGAATCAAATCTTGAACTATGATACTGAATTTAAATATTTTCACTGCTTTCACTATTTTTTGGAAGATATGTCCCATTGAAAACACGTTCTTCAATTATTTTATTCACGATATGGGAAATACATCGTTTTAACTTACAGTCAGATGTAAAAGTTGATGTAGGATAGTATTTCAATCTTTTTGTGTCTCTGACTGAAGTTTTAATTAAGGCAGACTCATTATATTGAAATTATTAAAATTACATTACGTGATGCTTTGTTACAAGAAAACAAGAGAAGAAATACGGTTTTTTGCAGGTTTTACCAATGAATGCAGAACATCGTCCAGCTCTTACCATAAAAGTAATAGATACTAAAAGATTTGGAAGAATGCATCTTGTGGGTTGCCATGTTATTCGCGACATGGACCGATTTTTATTGTCCATAAATGAAAGATATGTTCCTCGTAAAAGTGGACTAATACTGGAGTTCATTCCTGAAATCGATCAGGCAGGTAAGTAAAATTTCATTAAAAAATAAATATTTTGCTAGTTCAAAGCAATTCACATCTCAAAAACTGCCATTTTTCAAGACAGCAATTCAAAGATGAACAAAAATGTCCAACGAGAAAACGTGAATGAAAAATTTAAGTATTCACTCCAAACTTTGCATATATTTCTACTAATGTTTCTTTTACCATTTGATTAAGATATTTTGTTGTGAAACCAATTTTTCTACTCTAAATTCTATGATATGTGTATTTTGGTATAAAAACAAATATTTTTCAAATATATTGTACAGAAATTAACAAAACTTCGCAAAGATTTATTGAGAATTTTTTCAAAAGTTAGTGAACAGCAAAATTATTAGGAACTTTTCCAAAAAAAAGTACATTAATGACAAAGAGGTAATGTTGATCAAAAAAGTCATTATTTGGCTTTGTAACTTGGAATAAATAACTTCAAGAATATATTTGGAAGTACAATTTACTATAAATATTACTAGAATGAATGATTTTCATTAGACAATAAAGAATTAATTCACCATACAATAGAATAGTATTTCTAATTAATAAATTTAATTATTACACACCGTATTGTTCATCTTCACACGCATTCTCGGATCATATTCACTACGTAATACATTGAATTTGATATATTGCAAATTTAGTCATTCATAATGTAACCAAGCGGGGTTCTTCGGCTGCGGGAATGCATGTTCAATAAGACATATAAAATACATTTCACAACACATTTAATTAAAAACTAAAATGATGATTATGATGAGCATGTCAATGAATGATTTGAAAAAATTATTACAAGTTTTGATAGTTATTGAAGCTTATTATCCTAATTGAAGCTATTAAAGCAAAAAAAAGAAACAATTGAATTGTCGCTGCAATAACCTGCCGTATTGGTGACATCTACCCTCTCAGCTTCCTTCGTTATAGTCTTTCCGCGCCTCGGTAGGGAAAAGGAGCTGACGGGGACCCGATTATGGGTCATTTTCAAAATTCTTACGCGTGATTTTTGGCGTGATGATTTCCCTCCTGGGCGGCTGGGCGCCGGCGGAGCCTCTGCGCAGCGGGCGGCGGTGAGAGGGGGGCACGCCTCTGCCGTCGCTTCCTCGTCGGACCAAGCCCGACACGGGACGACAGTACACGACCACAAGACCCATTGTGGCGTCAGCGATATCACACTAACGTCGCGATGAGCTGAATTCGATTCTCAAATCAGGCGAGAACGCGGTCAAAGTGCCGGTCGGAGCACATGTTACAGTGAACTCAAGGGATTCTAAGCACAAGTTTAGTGCCGAAACTAAACAATACAAGTGCGTCTTTGAAACATCAGTGGCCACACGTGCGAGTTCGATATGCAAGTCACTGCAAGTGTATCTCCGAAGCCCAAAGTCTAGTGTAGAAGTTCATCTACGGAACGCAAAGTCTTAAGTGAAAGTTTCGAAGCTACGTTCGAGACACAGGTCAGAAGAATGAACTCGGAGTAAAAGTTCAAAATGGAAGTGATAAATGCGAAGCCTCCTCCGATCCAGGTGCCTCACCCTGATTGTTTAAAATCAGCTATCGAGAGCGGTGGCGGGGGCACACTCGAACCAATGGTGCGCTTGCTCATGTGGCACAAAACAATTGCCGTTGCATTTTCGGTGCGAATTCGGTGCAGCAGCACTCTAACGGCGCGGCGTTCACCGCTGCATGCGCGCCAGTCTTAGAAATAATTCTTTGGGCAAAAGAACAGTTTGGCCGACGCGCGTGTGTGCGTTGCGAATTGCAATTTTATGAAAGGGTCTAACGGTTCCTCTTTCGCACGGGTGTCCATGACAGATCGCGGAGTCTTTCAGAGCATCACGCACGCGCCAAGTGCAAAGAGTACTGCGCCCTGGAAACTGCCTTGCTACCCCACCCTCGAGAGCCGGCTGTGAGAGCTTTAGTGAAGGAGATATTTTTTTGACCGCTGACGCTGGGCGGAACGGATCCACCATAAAAAAGCAAAGGCGGCTGCCTTTTGAATCTATTTCGCGGGGCCCAGATGCGGCGTGGGCACGTGGCCGGCACCTCAGGCCTGAGTTGCAAAAAAACAGACCATCGCAAGTGGCGGGTCCCTGCGGGGTCATAAACTATACGCCCGCGCTGTCGTGGCGGTCGGGTTGGCGGGGTAGAGAGGGGCCGGGCCGGGCCGGGGCAGCCCCGACTGAGCGGCGCAGGTAGCGAGCCGAATGTTTTAATTATTAAAACTGAGGGAGGAGTTAATCATGTCCGTTCACGGAGGGTGTGATGTTACAATAATAATGAAACAGTTGTTTTTCTTCCATTTAAAATTAAAATTATTTTCAATGCAATTCAATATTTACAATTAAATTTACGCTCGTCGGCTCTTGCATAGTCCGCCTCTCCGGGTCATGGGATCCTCCCCACCCTCCGCTTAACGTTGATCACTTCAAAAAAATTAACGAATAACGTAAAGCTATAGGGAGTGGTAAAAATGAATAAAAACGAATCATTTAAAAAAGTAAAGGTACCTTCAATATTATAGTTCTAGAAAGACGCCAAAACAATTTTAACTTTTGCAATTTTCGGAAATAGAGAATTTTAATTGAAATGTAGACCTGCGTCATTTTTGTAAGCATACTTTACACTGTTCAAAAAATCGAAAACTTTGGAACAATTTTCGAGAAAAGTTTGAAATTTCATTGCGACTTCATGCGAAGTACGTGCTCAAAATACCAGTTTCAAATTAAAGGATCTGTGACATCATCCAGTTCTATTGAGGAGTACTGAATTCGGTGAATATCTTGAGAACGTCTAGGCCAGGGTTTCCCAACGTGTTCTGTATCGACCCCGTGCGGGTCGATGAAATTACAAAGGGACGATTGGGAATCTGTAGCTGAATATGACCCTGCGATTGATAAGTATAATCAAGATCCCAATATTTACAAAAAATATAAATGAACTTGATAATTTTCCTGATGTAACGTAACACAACATACAACAATGAATTATAAATTCCCTCCTCTTCTTTGGAATCCGTCTTTCACCCATAGGATCAGGGGCACAGTTAGGCTGGTGCAACCGGTGCACCTCTCTGGTCCGCCGAAGTAAGAGGTCCTTAATAAGAATCCCCGCGGACAGATATCGACAAAGAATAAAGTTAATCGCACTCCATGTTTATATTCTTCATTGCATCAGACATTTTCTTGTATTACTTAGATTTAAAACTGTTAAATAACATTTATTGAAGATAAGGGCCCCATTTCGACTTTCTGCACGTGGGCACCCGATAACCTAGCCAAATAACTTCTTAGGTTGTTTAGGAAACTCAAGAAATAACACTTTTCACAACGGTACTCTAACGCGGAAGAAAATATTCCCTGCAATATCCACGGGAGAAACGTTATGACTAGTGAAAATATGCTCAACATTTTGTAATCATTGCACAACAACGAAGATTAGATACTCAGCTATTCAGAAGTGGAAGCGTCTTCAATCATTGAAAATTTAGACCTCTCCCAAAATACTGGGGTAGCAAATTACTATCTTTAAGACATTTAAGTGCAATTCTTTGTTTTATGATTATGTTTGAAGTATATAATAGAGAATAATGAAAGTGGATCGATGAATTAAACAGTTTTTAAAAGGGGCCGATTAAAGAAAACGTTAGGGAATCCTTGGTTTAGGCGCTAGTGTTGTTCACGGACAGTCGGGCAAAGCTTTTCTCTTTTTCTTTTTGTGTTAATTCTGGCTATATAACAAATGAAAAGGAAGGAATTTACTACGTATAGGAACAATATTTATCCACATTTTCATTTTTTAAATTTATTTTATTTATTTTACGTCAGAAACAGTTAAAACTGTGTGTGGCGTGTGAGAAGTGAAATCTGTGCTGGTTTTCATAATTCTATCTGGGCTATATTCTACTTGCATTTTGAATACAGAAAGAAATTACAGTTTTTTGCAATGATTGTTAACAAAATATTCGCTCGAATGTAATAAAATCTATTTTCAAGGGTAAAGCAGCTATAAAGAGTATAGCCGAATAAGGCGGTGAAAAGTGCCCCCAAACCAAATCGATAATCGCGATGCTCATATGAAAGTGAATACAAAATGACGTAGATTCACAAAAAATCAGCCTCCTAGGGCAATATGTTGCACAGATAAATCAAGAAACGTGTTTTGCATGTTTTATTTTTTTCTCAGCATTTATTACGTGTATAAGGCTGAAAAAAATTGCAGAAACGGGGAAACATAGTTTAATTTGAAGGTATTTTTGTGAACGAATTTTGACGACCGATTCATATAGAAAATAAATACATTTTTGAAATTCATTTTCGATGTGATAACGTTGGAGTGCTGTCTCAATTTTTCTCCCTCAAATGTGTCTTATAAAAATCTATAACATATATTTTTCAGATTTTTAAACAATGTGGACGTAGTGAAAAACAATTAAAACCAATTTTTTCAATTTAAAAATTTGAAATTCGCGCCTAAATGTGATTGGAAAAAATGGTTTAACAGATATTTAAACACGCCATATGAACTCGAAATCTTTTAGGTGTTATATCGAATATGTATCAGACTCAATCGGAATATCCTTGGTGGAAAGCATGGTGGAAATACATGGTGGAAAGAGTTGGGTGGCCTCTTGCGCATCCGATTATCGATTTGGTTTAGGGGCACTTTTCACCGCCTTATTCGGCTATACCCTTTGGGCTCTGATGCCTCATCATGTCCTTTGTGAAGGAATAATACGTTCTGCTGCGACAACATGGAGAATGATAATTTGAATAACTTTATTTCCCACTGAATTCTAGAAGACGTGCACAGATAATGAAGTTCCATTATCTCTGCGTGATGCCAAGGCCCCGTAATACGAGGACGTGCTCCTCGGAGCGACTGGCAGCGGACACTTTGGCCGAAGCCTCGGACGCGGGAGTGCATGAGGGAGAGCCCCATGGTCACCATGAATAACGAAACTAGCTGGAAACGGTTCTTATTTATTTATTTTACGTCAAAAAACAGTTCAAACTGCGTATGACGTGCTATGGGGAAAAATGAATTGTGTGCACATTTTCAAAATTCTGTGATCCCTAAACTAAGTCATATACTACTTAAATTAAAAAAAAACAACAACAACCCTCCCATGTAATAAAATCTATTTTCAAGGATAAATAAGCAATAAATTTTGGCTCTTATCCATGTTGTCATGATTAGGATTCCCTTCGAGGCGAGTCACTGCACACATTGTGCCAAGAAAGGGGTGGTGGCTATATGGTCACTGATTTGAACACATATGATAACACTGCTCAGCATCACGATACTATCCATAGTGATGTCCCCCTAGTCTTTTTATGGTCCAAATACAGCAAGAATTACAAAGGTAAGCTCTCCGTTTTGAGTCATTTCCCTAAATGACCGGGTCCGAAAGCATCTAAAGGAGACTTTATATGTCAGCTATGCTCCGCTAACTTCGCAACCAAATCAGGGCTCTCAAAACATTTGCGTCATGCTCATCCAGACGCAGCTAATAAAGCTCGAGCTGCCAAGGCGCAACGTAGTGGTAAGACTGCTGTGCCTAGAGAAGGGAATGTCTTCTTTTCGGAGGATATTATGAAAATGGCTGCACTGGAGAAAGAGCAACCAGAGATGTCGAACGAGAATTTGACTGCTCTGCTGGGTAAGACCACCCGACAGGTGGGTGAGAAAAGAAGAGAGACTGCATATCGAAGATATTTAACAGTCATTGGATCTGAAGCTACTCTGACTGCAGAATCATCATTGTCACCATCTGATAGTAGGAGGTCCAATGATTCAGTTAGACCTTCTACTAGTGCTGCTGTTATTGCATCGCTTTCCAGGGTTATTAGCCATCCGAAGACTCCAGTGAGCCAAATCCCTATTCTGATTTCTGCTTCTCCCCTAAATAGAAGGCCTAACCTCAAGGCAGGAAGAAAGTCGGTGATCCCCTGCTCTGACACTCGTCCAAAGGGGGCCGAGTCTTTGTAAGTAGAGATGCCGATTTCATTCCTAAAACTCGGCCCACAGACAGTGGCCCTGAGGAACTTGCAATGGTAGACATTGCCTCCCCGGAAGCAGATAGAGTGCGATTCCCTAACGAGGAGGCCACTACGGTTTCAGAGATGAATCAGGAGCTTTCGGGTGTGCCCGTCCTCTTTGATTCTGTTTTATCTGCTATTGACACGTCCCGTTCCGACACCGCTGATCGGTTAGGACGGGACCAAACTTTTATTGAGTCCCCGGCTGCTATGACGCCCGGAGACATAACTACCGAAACTAGTCTTAACAGGGCCACACCAGATGCCATGCCTAACTGGAAGGAAAACATTTCAACTTGGATAGGTACCTAAGATATTGTGGCGTCGCGGGGTACGGCGTCGCTGCGGCGGGCCGTTTCGGGGAAACCCGCTCCTAAGCCGGAGGTGGGATGGGGGTGGAAGGCGGCGGCGCCACGCCGGCGCGCGCCGGGCCGGAAAATCCCGGTACGAAAATCTGGGAGGAAAGGACGCGCGCGAGCGCGAGTCTGGGTGAAGTTGGTTGCAGCCCTGGAGCTGGGCTGGCCAGCGAGCCGAAAGACGCCCGCCGCTTGTAGAGTGGGGGCGAGCCGACGGATACTTAAGGCTGCGCCGACATGCGCCTCGAGGGATACGCAGAGTGTCGAAAGACGAGGGGTATCTCCAGTGCTATCTTTGCACATGATCTTCAGGTCGAATCGGTTTGGCGTCAGGCCATGTAACTTCTGTAGTTACGGGACTCTATGTCCGACAGCTTCGCAACTCGCGTTGCTTTTTCCTGCTTTCGAGCAGTGGTTCTGGGCTAGGCCTAGAGACGGTCGCGGGGTTTCGCGGCTAAGGGAATTGGAAGGTTGCCAAGGGGTTAAATTTTGTATAATAATATTTGTACAATAATTTTAAATATCAATCAGAAACAGTCGTCTGTGTTATTCTTTTCTAGTACGTCACAATATTTCTCAAACTAATGTAGATCAATAACTCGTTAAGGTGGGAAATGAACTCAAAAGAAATATTCAATCCCAGGACCAATGAAATGAGACATGCCAAGATAGTGATAAGACATGCCAAGATAAAGGTTTTGGGCGGCTCCTCTGTACCCACCACCATCAGTTCTAAAAAGCCCCGTAGGCCCTAGGAAGCGCTACTTTTATGCAAGGGCGCAGAAACTTTTCAAGAAGGATCCAGCGCTTTTGGCAAAGTGCGTTAGAAGGGGCGTTAGAACGGACAAAGTGCGTTAGAACGGAGTGTACTAGTGTCGATCAACAGCCTCTTAACAGGGAGAGGTTAATGACCTGTACAAATCCATTTGGGGTAATAAGCCCCCGATTCGCCTTTCCGAATTAAGAGAGGATGATAAATTGTCGACACCTGAAATGGACCCAGACGCAATTCTATACGCGGTGCAAGTTGCCGAAATTAAAAGTCGTCTGGCTGGGATGAAAAATGCCACGGCTGCAGGACCAGATAAGATAAAAGTTAGTGTCATAGTTTCTGGAGCAAATATTGAAATATTGTACACCCAAAGTTTATACAGTGGCTTTGTACCTTCTCGGTGGAAAGCAAATTACACCAAAACAGGATAAGCATAATAATAATGTCACTAACTATCGCCCCATCACAATTAGCTCCCTGCTGTGCAGAATCATTTTGGGCATTATGGACAAACGCATTCGATCCGTGGTGAAGTTCAATTCACACCAAAAAGAGTTTATCCCTGAACCTGGCTGTTTCGCCAATGTTCAAATTCTTCACGAAGCAGTCAGTGACGTGAAAAAAGCAGAGGGTGGTGTCAGCGCTGTGCTAGACATATCCATAGCATTTGACACTGTTCCTCACGCGGCGATTCGGTGGGCTCTGTCCAAGAAAGGGATCCCCGACGCCTTTACCAATTTGGTAATGGACTTACACCGTCATTCGACACCCCTCAAAAAGAATTGAGGTGCCAATTCGAAGAGGAATAAAACATGGGGACCCCTTGTCCCCGCTCCTTTTTAATCTCATTATAGAGTGCTTGCTTAAGAAATTGGAACACATGTCAGGATACCCGCTATTGGAAAGGAGTGTATCCGTGTTAGCATTTGCTCACGATCTGGTGCTGTTAGCAAAAGAAGTCGCAGGGGCTCAAAAATTGGTTGATATTGCGGTGGATTATCTTGGACTCCTCGGAATGACATTGTCCGTCGCGAAGTGTTCATCATTCCCAATTACCTTTGAACGATCCTGGTTCATTGAAGACCCGTGTCTGGAAAGGTTGGGGGAGAGAATTCCTCTGGTCAGTAATGATCATTACTCTAACATACTAGGAAGTGAACTACTCTATCTGGAACGCCTTCTCATGTAAAGCATCCATATCGAATTTGATGGACGCAGTGACGAGGCTTCAGAAGGCGCATTTAAAGCCGTCTAAGAAGATGGCATTACTTCACACCTACATAATACCACATAACTTCTACCAATTAATTTTACAAATGCCATCTATGTCGATGCTCAGGGAAGCGGACTGTCAAATCAGAGTGGCAGTCAAACAGTTCCTACACCTGCATATGAGTACTGCAGATGGCTTATTCTACCTCACCAAGGGAGATGGAGGACTGTGATTGCTACGACCGCCCAACACGTTCCTAAGGTAGCGCTGAACCTACGATTACGATTAGAAAAATATGCAGATTCTATTTGCAGATGGCTGAGGTCCTGTTCGAGTTTCTACCAACGGACATAAAAGACCGCCAAAATACTGAGACTCAACTGGCCCTATACTGAACAAGATTTAAAAGCTTATAAGAAGAAATGCGCCGATGACGGGGTAGCTGCCTGGGAGAAGCTGGGATCCCAAGGGAGAACGGTTAAGGCGCATATTAACGATCCGATTGGAAATGCCTTTTTGAAAGATAATAATCTTCTGAAACCTGATATTTTTATCATTGCACTCCAATTGAGATCAAATACTGCTGCTAATAAAACTACTCTTAATAGAGGAATGCCCAGAGGGGAAGTATAGTGCAGGAAGTGCAATACAGCCGTAGAAACCATGAATCACATCCTCGCTCATCATTTTTACGAAGACAACAATAATAAAGCGTCATGACGAGATAAAGAACTTTATAGACGGGAAGATGCTCTGAAAATTAGACACTGTGGTATCCACGGAAGCCACTTTCTCCGTTGCCGAAGGGGTTACACTCAAACCTGGTCTGATAATAAAACGCTGGGGAGGAGCCCATGTGGTCGATGTGACTGTCTGCCACGAGGATGGGTCTAGCCTTCTAAATGCTGGGGAGGAAAAAGTGGTAAAGTACCAACAAGTCATTCCCTTGGCATCCCAAGTTCATGGAGTGCCCAACGCCTGCCAGTGGTGGTTGGAACCTCTGGGGCTACGCCACGATGCACAGTCAGTGCCCTCTAACCGTTGGAGATCATGTCTCAAGGCGATCTACTGACCATCCCGTAAATTGCTCTCAGAAGCTCTATTAAGCTTTTTGTAAATTACGATTGTTTACGAACTTTTGTAAGTTACGATTTTGTAAACACAATTTGTAAATTACGATAGAGCAATTTAGCATTGCTGGTAGTAAATACAGAAAATGAACTTCTTGGTCCTATGGGGAAGTCTAGGGAACCCAGGGACCCTAAAGTGCCTAGGATATACCCAGGTACCAGGACTTTAAGTGGAAAGTGTATACTATTTAATGTAGTACATAGGAAACTGTGTACTTAGAATTCACGTTTTGATTTGGTACAGAAAAATTGATTGACGCCAAAACTTTCTGTCTGTGCTAGCTGCTAAAACTGTTCAGACGATTGCGTCAAAATCGATATTCCCCCATCGATCTGATCGAACTCCAGCCCCTACGAGTTTGAAACGGCTATTTTTATTTATGGTGGTAATTCACATGAACCTTGAACACTAGTTTCAAAATATTCTCAAAAATTGCACTAAATGTTTCATTAATATTTTCCGCGGATAGCGAAAAGGGTGCTTGAAGATGGCGCAAGTCCCATTTCCGTTGAAATTTCAAATTTTCGAAACACAAGATTTTAGATTTTCGTGGCGTCTTCGTACTACAATATTAAAGATATTTTTCTTTCGGTCCTACTTTCGAAAAACTATGAATTTTTAAAAATTGCAAAAAATAATATTCTTAAACTACAATATTGAAAACGAATTTGTTTCCTTAATGAAATTTGTTCTTTGAAACTATATTCTGAAAGAAAATCTCTGCAAAGGAAAAAATCTGAATTTTTTTAAAGCTGAAAATTCAAATGTTCAACTATTTTTAAGCGTCCAGAAGCCACTGTTTAGCAGTGAGGCTGATGGAGTATGAGGTAACGAGACGTGTGTTAACCATAAGGTTGTATTTTCGAATTGCAGCGTGGAGAGCAAATTTTTG
This sequence comes from Teleogryllus occipitalis, assembly GCA_011170035.1. Taxonomy (NCBI): domain Eukaryota; kingdom Metazoa; phylum Arthropoda; class Insecta; order Orthoptera; family Gryllidae; genus Teleogryllus; species Teleogryllus occipitalis. Next base: position 17,560 of record BLKR01003269.1, on the reverse strand, counting down.
CTGGTTAGATTTACATTTGCAGATTCATGTATTTTAGTATTGCAAAACCGTTAAATATAATGCAAGAAAATATGTGCTCTTGTAGCACGGCTAGTTTAATAATCTGAATTTTCAGGTGGACACCGAAGATTCTCATCGGTAGTTCTTCCCGGAGGTGAAACTAATCAAAGCACTAAACAAAAATGGACCAACTTATACGTACGTATATAAACACTTAAGGTTTCTGATGTCTCAATATCCCAGAATCTTTCAATTTCAGATGTATCAATATATATACATTTTTCACGTATCTCCACAAAAAATTGTTTCAGAAAACAACGGAAAACGGTTTTGGATTCGTTAAACAAAAATGTATAACGATGTACACGCTATTTTTACTCATCATATATTTGTATTCTTAGATAAATAAGTGTATTCTAAAGAAGCAAGTGACAGTTTGAAAACAGAAGTAAGAAACAAAAGATCAGGGTTGTAAGAGCTTTATCGCGTTTGCATGTAACCTCTTAAATTGCCACAAACATTTTACTAATATTGTTGTGTTGTTTGAATTTGTACACTCCATGTTTATAAATAGTTTTTATTAGTTAGATAAATGTGATTGCGGATGAGCTTCGATGCTCGCAAACATGAGGCGGCATGTTCGCGAAGTGCTCGGACGAGTTCGCTGGCAGTCACGAGAGGGGTGTCGCCTTGCCGATTGCTCGCCAAGGGGAAGGCATAGGGTCGGATTTAGGTACTCCGGGGTCCCCAACAAAAATCGTGTAGGGGTTCCCCTACGGAAAAAAATATGCTCCATTAAAAAATGCTCGATATTATAGAATAACGTTTGTACAAAACTTTCTGGTTCAAATACAAACATTTTAGAACAGTACTATTTTATTAACAATTATTAAAACAATTTTATTGCAAACGCACTCTATAATTTTTTCGTATATTTTATGATTATTTTTCAGGGCGCGGCTTCTCCCCATGGATGGTGATCCTTAAGCAACTGTTCAATTTGCTTTTAGTAAAATCCAGGCCTGGGAAGGGTGGGATCTGAGAGGAGGGGAGGATATCCAACACGGACTACATAGCTAGGTCGAATTATGTGCTGTCTGGAGGAGAAGTTTAGGAGCTGGCTGCTCAGATCGATAGTTTTTAGTGGTGTTAACACGAAGTGACATTTAGTGGTAGTTAACACGAAGTGAATGCCACAGCAGTAACCTAACAAACAGGCCACGGACGACGCGCGATCTTTTCTTCTTTTTCTTCCTTGTCATATTCTCACTGCTTACTTACACACATTTACACTTACATGCAGTACACTACCCCACATGTCGGGATATCAGTCGGTAACTTAGAGCTTGTCCCGGTTGGGGCGGTATCCCGCTGGTGGGAAGTACCTGGTTGGGGAAACCCTGCAAATCGCCGTGTAATACGGCCCTGGATATTGCGATCTAGCGGGGGGAAATCACCGCCATCCCCGCGATAGAAACATGCACAACACTTACGGGAATAATGATCTTAGCAGTTGATGCACCCGGAAATCAATCAATCAATACAGCGTGAGGTGTTTGGATATCTGTAAGTCTGTGTTGTGTTGTTACCTGGAAAATAGTTCATGAATTCGTTAATGAAACTGTAAAAGATTTTTTTTGTGTTTCATTCATGAATGAGTAATAGTACAGTGAAATCTACTCATTTGTGTAAAAAAGTAAATTGTTATATTTAAAATTTGAAATTAATTATCATCAACATAAAAAGTGCTGCTGAAAAGCTAACTGCTACATCTAATGAACCTTTATGTCCTGTATCGTTTAATACAAATATCATTAAAATATCTCTAACCGTTTAGAGAATATTTGGGGTGGAGTGTGTGTAACTGGAAGCGCCCGAAAGCGTAGTGTTCAGCGCGTTAGCTCTCCACCTGTACCCGTGCTCGCATCTCGATTCCACCATATTTAATTTGCAATGATTATATGAGGTTCACGTCAGGAATTCTAGTGGATCCCAACTTCTCACTTTTTCCTTCATTACCTTCCTCCTCCTGGTTTTCAACAGAAAAAGAAGAAGGAGAAAAACGCTAGTCACTAAATATTTTTTTAAAATGCTCTTTATGATAACGTGATAGGAGAGAAACATACACGAGGACTGTACAATGAACGTGTTAAACTGATTGCGAAGACATTATTCTTAATTCCTTCAGTCTGTTCCCTTCAATTCTCCTTGTTACAATTTGAACTACAAATTAATCATCTTCCATTTGAATGAAAATCATTGTTTCTCTTTGTTTAGAATGTCTTTATGGATAGAAGAGAATGGGATAAAAATTTAGTTTTGTCTGCCAGAATTCAAAGAATGGACACTCAAGAAGGAAGTTACGAAGATGATACTGAAAGTGACTGGTGGACAAAGTATTATAATGGAATAAAGGTAAAACTAATGCACAAAATTAAAAATTAAACATGTAAAGCAGTTAACACGCAAATATCATTACCACACTGCAATAAAGATGTAATTTCTTAAAACTTTCGACCTATTAGCATTTCATTAGATGATTAAACAATTGCTTGGTTAAATGAGTAGTTTTCTCATTCATAGGTAGTACTGTCAGACACGATCTCCTGTAAGTCAGGGCCTATCGTATTTCCGCTCGCTGGAGTGCAGACTGGATCGAACAGAACTCAACTGGGTAGAATCGATCTCCTCTGCACTGCTCTCAAGTGCGCTGATCTTGCTTAGAATGATCTCGACTGGGGTGGTCTCGACTCATTTGATCTCGACTAAGGTCTCTGGGTTTAGGTGGGTCATGTGATGTCACTGCAGTGCCTCTGACGGGGAGGTTCTAGGGTTCGAGTCTCGACGGTGGCAGGATTTTCGACGCTAGCTGGATAGCTAAGTAGAATTCTGCCACTGTCTGGAGGATAATTCTTGCGGCCGGCTACTCTGATGGGTAGTTTTCTATGGTTTCACCGATCAACACCAGGCGAATGACAAAGCAGTACTCTTACAAACAGACGGATCGCGAGCGATCTTTCCTTCCTCTTCCTTGTCCTATCCTCACTCCTTACACACACTTGCATTTACATTCACTATACTACCACACATGTCAGGAGACCAGTCTGGAGCTTAGAGCTTGTCCCATTGGTAGGAGATACGAGGTGGGGGAAATTCCCACAAGTCGATTTATAGGCGCCGGATTTCACCATTCAGCTGCCGCTCACGCCCACGATAAAAACATGTTTTTCTCTTACGGGATAATGGTTTTAGCAGTTCGCGCATCCGGAAACTAATTCCTGGAGTGATTTTGACTGGTCTTTACTGGACTAATGTAGACTTGCATCGACTGAACCCGACTGGATTCGAGTCGACCAGTCTGACTTGTCTCGATCCCAGTCGACGGGACCCTACTCGACAGGAATTGTTTATTCGTGAAGCACTCTTTCGAGCAGCGTACTTTCTCGCTTTCTACTTACACAGTAAAAAGAAAATATTGTAATGCTGCAGAAAAACAGCGATTTTCCAACATAAAAACCGATTTGAATGTCCCTGATACCGAAAATGTGGGTAATTCTTATTCCTATATGTAGTAAATAACTTCCTCTAACATCAAGTGTAGTCATAATCCATATTTTGTGGGTCCTTGACACAGAGAAAATGATGTAGGTGGTGTATTGGTGCGTCTGTGAATAAGGCAAGCTGTGAAACCGTCAGCAGAATTCACACCAAAATTCACATTTCCCCATAGATCTGGCTGATGTCAGGACCCCTTTCATTTGAAATGGAAGTTTTGATTTTGGGGGTACTTTACATGAATCATCAAAGACATTTTAAAAATTTTATCAAAAATTGCTCCAAATTGTGTTACTTTTGGCCGCTCAAATTTGTGCATTGCGAGTTTCGTTGTATTCTCTGACTCTTCGAAAATTGCATTTTCGACTTTTCCTTTAACTACAATATTGAAGAAAGATGTTTTCGTAATAAAATGTGTTATTTTCAATTTGATTTTGGAATACGGCCCTGCACAATTAAAAAAATATTAGTAATTATGCGGAATTCTGTGTAAAATAGAGGCAATTTTTAAAACAAGGTTTTCTCAAAAAACACTCCAAATTGTTTATTTTTCTGATTTAGATAGTTTCTTGTTAGGAGTAAAACACCGGCTACACATTTGATGGCATTTCTCTGTCAAACATGAAATCTCAGATAACATTTCTACACACGAACACACATTTATTTTGGGAAAAAGTTAAATGTGTCAAATAATTTAAAAAGGGATCACGTTCTAGCGTACCTTTTGGTTTCAGCTTCAACGTTTGTGGACACAGTATGTGGAAACTTCAGAATCAAGTGCAGATTTGAACAAAAGATCTTCTGAATCAGCTGTGATAATGGTAAGTATAACATAAAATTTCTATTAATTGATGTTGTGTGTATTAGCATGCTAAAATAATATTCAATGGCTTTCAAATATGTTGCTTTATACACGTTTGCAATGGAGTTTTAAAAAATAAACAAAACTATGTATTGTAATCAAAAAGACTATTCTGGCCTATTATTTGAAGCTGTCAATATCCTCTACTCGAATACATTAGTATCTCTTCTGAAAATGGAATGTAATTGAAATACTCGAACTACATATGTGCTCTCAGTACGTTACAGCTTTTAAACCATATCAAGCAGGATACGACGCTGATAAATTGATATCTTTCCATATGATATATTGTCACTTAGAACTCACAAGTAGTTGACAATTGAAATGTATGACCCACATCGATTTGTAATTTTAGATTGCGTAAAAATATTTGTTTCATGAACAATGTACAAAAATTGCAAACTTTTTGTCATTGTTTATGAAAGTTGGGTTGTAAAACTTTCAGCAGAATATGTAGCGAAGTCGCGTTTAATACTTGGGGGGGCGGCGAGTGGCGAAGAAATTTTGTTCAGGGGCGCTTGAGTCAGCATAAACGCATAAAATCATCATCAACGTCCGACACACATGCGCACATTCTCATTGTACTACTATTACTATATTCTTCGCGCAAGTTCATGCAATAAGTTGACAAAGTTTTATCACAATCGGATGACCGGTACAGCAGCGCATAAAATACGAACAAACATTGATTTTTACATATTATATTATGTCTAGACTGAAAAGGAACCATTAGCGCTTCACCCCACCTTTCTATGGAAGTAAAGTAATATTTTCTATCGATTATAATGCCTTGGTCGTTGACTGGATAAATTGAATTTTTCACATCTTTGTTTTAACGTGAGTAATTTTGAATTGGCTCGCCTGAAATCATAGGTGATCCCAGCAATTGTCGCTTTGTTCATTGCCATTTTGAGAACTTCTCATTCCCCGTAGGGAAATGAAAGTAAATATTTACTACACTTGTTTTCGTCAAGAAAGTTAACAATTCTGTAGAATTCAAAATCATTTCAAATACCCTTTCCAAGTACTTCTCCCAAAATGATGGAGCGCTCGGAGTACATGTTACTTCCTCCACACCTGAGGTGACACTGAACACTAATTTATACGGAGCATAAAATCGACACAGGCAAATTCGTAAGAAAATTCAACTTTTGACCCGAAAGCTTTAGGGAAAATCAATTGCTAACTGTGTTATGATTACATTGTTTTATAGGAAACTATTTTTCAGATATATTCTTCTGAATTAGAGGAACAACCTGAATTTCATTATTTTATGGACTGGTTACATACATTTCCCATTTATCACGGAAAGTGGAGGCAGTCTAATGTGCTAAATGATAATACAGTGGCAGGTAAATTCAAGGTAAGAAAAGAGGGGTGTACGAGCATTTTGTGGTTTACATTTTGTGGTTTACATTTACATTTTTACATGGTTTGTTGAGTGTTTTTCACTTGTAATTTTTGTCTAATTTCATTATTATTATTATTATTATTATTATTATTATTATTATTAGTAGTAGTAGTAGTAGTAGTAGTAGTAATTAATAATAATTAATAATAATTAATAATAATAAATAATTAATGATGATTCAGCAAGAAACAAAAAGGATGTAAAAAGATATATAAAGAGAAATCACAATTGGAAAGCTCTAGGAGTAGATGGAATCCATAATTTTTGGTGGAAATATCTGACGTGCACTCATGATATATTGGCGAGTCAATTTCAAAATATTTTGCAAGGAACATCTGTGCTGCCAGAATTTTGTACCATGGGTGTGACATTTATGTTACCGAAAGGAGGAAATGCGTCTTGCCCCGAGAATTATAGACCTATTACATGTCTACCCACAATTTATAAAGTTCTCACCTCCATTATTGCCACCAAACTCGACGAGCATCTGAAAGAAAATGAGCTGCTTTTGCCAGAACAGGTTGTTTGTAGGAAAGGATCTCGAGGATGCAAAGAATTATTAATAATAGATAATATTGTATCCAAGCATGTAAAAAAGAAAGCGCATAATTTGTCAGTGGGCTGGATTCATTTCCGAAAGGCATTCGATTCTATTCCGCATTCTTGGTTGCAGCGAACCCTTCAACTCTACAAGGTCCATCCCCCTACCATTACATTTCTTAAAACGTGTATGAACAGCTGGCGAACAACACTGCTTGTAATGCGAGGGAAATTCAGTTACCAGACAGATACTTTAAAAATTTGTAGAGACATTTTTCTGGGAGATAGCGTAAGTCCGCTCTGGTTTTGCCTAGCATTGAACCCTTTGAGTAGGATGTTGAATGCTTCCGGCTATGGGTATGCTTTGAAGAACCCCAAGAAGATCATTTCCCACCAATTATTTATGGATGATCTCAAGCTCTATGCTAATAGGTCAGAACAACTTCGCAGCATGCTGACACTAGTAGAAAGCTTCAGCAGCTCTGTTTGTATGTATCTTGGTTTGAAGAAGTGCGCAGTTGTTCACGTAAAGAGAGGTCGCGTCCAGAATACAGAGAATGAACCTCATTTGATGGAAGATTTGAGAATTCAAGAACTCTTCGGTGGCGATGAATATAAGTATCTGGGCCTCCAGCAGCTCCTAGGAACTGCAGATGAAAAATACGAAAACAAGTGGAAAGAAAGGTTCTCTCTCGTGTGACGAAAATCGGCAAGTCCTGTATTAATTCAAGAAACAAATTTACAGGAATTAACACCTGGGCTCTATCAGCAGCATCACATACATTTGGAGTTGTCAAGTGGTCTGAGACATCTTTGCAAGCTTTCGATAGAAAAGTCAGAACACTTCTATCAAAATATCGGATGCATTATCCTCGACGTTCCACCAAAAGGCTGTATCTTTCAAGACATCATGGGGGCCGTGGTCTGTTAAGTCTTGAAGTTATGTGCCGCCAGCAAGAAAAACAGCTCAGAAATTATTTCACCAACAACAAATCCATGACGGCCATTTGTGCACAAGATCACGGCTATACACCTCTGAAGCTGCTCCAGGAAGATCACAATCCAAGAGTTCCGAAACCTGTGGACCGAATTGAGCAGTGGAGATCAAAGGAACTCCATGGCAGGTTTGCTACTGCTCTTCAAAGTAACTCCATAGATATGAAGAGATCGACTGAATGGCTGAGAACCGCTGGGCTTTTTGGCGAGACGGAAGGATTTGTACTTGCCATTCAAGATCAGGTAGTAGCCACTAATAACTACAGGCGATATATTGTGAAAGAGAACATCAGTGACAAATGTCGCCTGTGTAAGAAGGCCACCGAATCTATCCAACATATCTGCAGTGGATGCTCTCAGTTGGCACAAACATATTATTTACAACGTCATAATAATGTAGCCAAAATCATCCACCAAGCTCTTGCCAAAAGATCGGACCTGATAAAGGAAAGCCTGCCTTACTACAAATATCTACCAGAACAAGTTTTGTCTAATGAGAACAAAAATCTTGTGGGATACTCCCATTGTTACAGATAGAACAGTGGAAGCAAATAAGCCTGATATTGTCGTATTCGACAAAACTACTCGTAGGGCAATAATAATTGATATGGAAGTCCCACTGGATCATAATCTGCTGACATCTATTGCAGAAAAGAGGAGAAAATATCAGCCACTCTCAGTTGAGCTGAAAAACTTGTACAAACTAATAGAGGGAGATATTGTAGTACCCGTGGTTATTTCAACTAATGGGCTTGTGGCTGAAGATTGGAGGATTGTGAAAGAAAAACTCCATCTAAATGAGTGGCACCACAGAACCATGCAGAAGGCCGTGTTGCTGGCAACCACCAACATTGTGCGCAAGGTTCTCTCCCTAAATCATTGAAGCGGAACCTGAGTGCACTGGAGCAAGAACTTCTCACCATCTGGCTCGCCATATGTGTTGACGTTCTGTCCTTGAGTTATACTTGAAAACTCCGGAAGAGCGTGAAATTTTGAAATATGAAATACAATAATAATAATAATAATAATAATAATAATAATAACAATAACAACAATAATAATAATAATAATAATAATAATAATAATAATAATAATAATAATAATAATAATAATACGGAGTTGCTCTACAGTAGTCGCCGTGTCTCCGCTCTCAGTCTCCATGCCACTCTATTTGACCATAGATCGTCCTGAATTTCTCTTGCCAACATAGCCTCTCGTATTCCTTGCTGCCATGTAAAACTGAGTCTTCCTCTCTTCTGTCTTTCTGTCGGTACCCATTGTAGGACTCGTTTTGGCCATCTTTCGTCTGTCATTCGCATAACGTGACCACACCAAACGATTTTTTTCTCTATTTCGTCAAAGAATAATTTCTTTACATCCATTTTCTTTCTTATTTCATCGTTCCTGATTATGTCACGTCTGCTGTAACAACAACTTCGATGTCAGTAGTCCATTTCAAGGGCCAACAGTTTCCCTCTTATTCTTTTATCAACTTCCCAAACTTCTGAACCGTACGTTGTAGCACTCTTGACTAGTGCGGAGAAAAGACGTCTTTTAGTAGTGTCAGTAGTGTGTTTTGTTCCATAAGACAGAGTTTATACTTCGTGTCACGTTTCTGCCCAAGTTTATTCGTCTCTCAATGTCTTCTTGACTATTACCCTTTTTGTTAAAGAGTACACCCAAATATTTATATTTGTTAATTCCTTTCATTTTTTCCCTATTTTCTAGAAGAAGATCTTCAATCTCATTGTTCTTAACTGCCAGGTATTCAGATTTGTCCATGTTGATAGTAAGTCCTACTCTTAAAAAATGTTAATTGAGTTTACGGACTATAAAACTCAAATCGTCCGCATCTTATGCAATTACTAGCTGGTCATCGGCAAAATAGAATGCATATAATTTATCCTCCCCGATTGTCATTCCCATTATTCTGCATTGTTTCTCCCATTGCTGTAAAATTTGATGCAGATAGATTTTAAACAGTGTTGGGGAAAGACAGTAGCCCTGACGAAGACCTTTACTGACCGGGAATGGATCCGAGAGCCTACTGTAGATCTTAATCTGAGAGGTGTTGTTCTTAAATTGATTCTGTGTGGCTCCAATTAAATTCTCATTGATTTTAAGTCCATCCATTTCTTCCCATACTCTAGCAACCGGTACATTGTCATACGCCTTCTGAAGATCAATGAAACCCAGATGAACTTCCCTACCTCTCCTTGTTCTCTTTTCTATAAGCTGTTTTAATGTAAATATATTGTCTATGATCGATCTACCTGCAATAAAACCACATTGCTCCTCTCCGATTTTTCCTTTTATCTCTTCTATTTTATTTCGGATTATTTTGCTATACAGTCTACCTAAAGGTCCAATAACTGCTATTCCTCTGTAGTTTGTTTCATTGTCTCTAGATCCTTCCTTATGGATTGGTGTCAGGTAAGATGTTCGCCACTCCCGAGGAGGATCTTCTCCATTCATGCACCATGAAAACATGTTTGAGCATTTGGTGCAGTTTATAGGAAACATATTGCAGCAGTTCCGCGGAAATATCTCCTGGTGACTTATTAGATTTCATGATCTTAAGTCCTTTTCTTAATTCAATTGTCAGATCTACCCTTTGCCCGAATTTCACTTCCTTGTTTGACTGGAAGTTTCTGCTTTCTAGCAGCAGTCTTCCAAAGTACTATTTCCATTTATTGATGCTGATGTTTGATGATGAAATGTTGTTTTTTCATTTGTTTTAATAGGTTAATTAATTTCCAGGCTTCTAAGGTCTGTGCTCCACCTATGAATTGTTCTATATAATCGCATTTATTCAGCCACAATTTATTCTTCATTGATAATACTTTTTGTTTTACTTCTCTGCTTATTGTTTTGTACTGTAAACTAGTTTCATTTTTCTTGTCACTAAGCCATTTTAAATACAGCTCTCTTTTCCTTTTAATCTTTTCTTCTAGACTTGTGTCCCACCAGTAGTGTTTCGGTTTTAATTAACAAGTACCTAAAGCCTCCTCTGCGGCTTGGTGAATGCATTCTTTTATGTGTTCATATTCTTTTTCTATTGGCCTGTGCTTTACCAGTAGTTTAACTTCAAGTCTTTTTAACGTCAAGTCTTTTCTTCAAGTAAAGATACGCTGTATTTCATGGAGGAGACTGCTTAATTTGTATTTGGTATGTTTCGTGAGAGATCTATCTTTATCTTCTTCATCCGTGCCATTTGAATAAATGATATGTATATTTTAGCAATTACCAAACAATTATCGATACATTGGGCTCCCCGTTTCACTCTAACATCTTGTATTTTGAGTGAAGTTTTTTGCTTGGTTATACAGAAGTCTATTATAGATTCTTTTGTATACCAGGTGTACTTGTGAATATGCTGGCATCGGTATCGGCGAGATCTGAGTCATCGGTGCGCTGCCGATCGTCATCCTGAGTAGCACTAAGTTCATTGATGATCGGGCGCCAGAACGCCCAGTCAATAGGCACGGGCTCCTGTTGGGGCGCCGGCGGGTCGTGGAGTGGTAAAAGGTCATCGAACGATAAAAGAAATTCCTCAGGATCCCAGTCCATGAAATGCTGTTGCTGTCACTCGGCGTATCCGACTGGCTTCGAATGGGGGCGAAGGTGAAACCGTCCCCGCCGCGCTGGTCGAGGCCGGCGCCTGCGCGCCGCACGACGCGCCCGGCCAATTGTCTAATTGAACTGTTCATATTACAGAACAATTATCCAGTCCGTCAGCCATTCTACAGAAATTGTCAATTTTTTTATATGTCTCACATTAATCCTCGCACCAGTCTATGAATTGAACGGTTGCCCCATTGATCGTTCTTTTCTACATCTATCATCATTATTGAGTTTTCCGAAGTCTGTGTATCACGCAATAGATCATCGTAATAGATCACGTATCACGTAATAGATCATATCAATATATTTTTTAATAAGGATTAATTTAAAATTCCAAGGCTTGGCTACTGTTCAATTGTTTAAACGGGTTTGCGATACAAAGTAAATGGCATGTCTTCCGAGACGCTCCCTCGAATTCGTTATTGAATGCACTTTTGAGTTTTCTGATTGTTATGAAATCTGATGGAGGTATTTGATGCCTTTCACTTGGCACTGCGTTGAGTTCAAGCACTTAACATGTTTCTTTTATTGAAATTTATTATTCGATTTTATTATACGTAGATAGTTAAGTTTAAAATAGTACCCTATTTATCCAAAAGTAGGAATGACTGAAATATTGGTGTTTATTTTTTTTAACGTTACCACAAACGTTGAGTAAGCCTTTTGGCACCACATATTTTCACTTTGAATTCTGCAAAGACATTTAGGAATGTGCAATACGGATATTAATTTACGATGTGAGTGGAGTGTATGGATTTTTTGTTAGAGGGTTTTTAGAGTTTGCTAGCTTAACTTCGCGCCAGTTCTCGGAATTGTTTGTATGCTACTCGCTTTCACAGGCTGGTTTGTGTTCACCAGCTCACCTGATTGCCGATGAGGCACACGTACAGTGTTCCATCATAGGCACTGCGGTGCACTTCGGGCGGGCTTTTCCTTCACGTTGACGAGGCGGGGAGGGCGGCCGTCATACGCCAAGCCTGGCGCGGGCGCGGGCTCGGTTGTTTTGTTTTTCTTTCTTTTCCCCTGCCAGTAGCCCTGGCGGGGCGATGGTTTATTTTCATGATAGGGATACATGCGCCGCAGCTCGTTGGCTTTTGCTGCAGAGAAGAGGGCAGTGCTTACTTACTACGAAGGCTATCCAGAAAGTAGATTACGTTTTGGAATAAAAAATAAACAAAGTATAGGAAACAAATTTTATTATATACAGATGAAAGCCACACTCAAATTCTACTTTTCTACATAGTCACCATTCAAATTAAGGCATTTATCGTAGCGATGTACGAGCTTGGAAATTCCTTCGTCGAAAAATTCGGCCGCCTGCGCCTTCAACCACTTCGTTACCTCTTCTTGCAGCTGTGCGTCGTCATCAAAACGCTGCATAGACAGCCACTTCTTCATTGCTGGGAATAGGTGGAAGTCGCTCGGTGCTAGGTCGGGACTGTACGGCGGATGGGGAAACAACTCCCACTTAAAAGATTCAAGAACTTCACGAGTGACATTTGCCGTGTGGGGCCGGGTGTTGTCGTGAGTCAACAAGATCTTAGAGCTCAACATTCCTCTGCGCTTGTTTTGAATTGCTCTTCTGATATTTTGGAGAGTTTGGCAATACCTTTGAGAGTTTATTGTAGTGCCTCTTTCCAGGAAGTCCACCAAAATCACACCTTTTCTGTCCCAAAAAACAGTCGCCATCATCTTCCTTGCCGACATTGTTTGCATGCATTTCTTGGGTTTTTGGGGAGAACTTGTGTGCCCCCACTGCATTGATTGCAATTTCGTTTCACAGTTTACGTGTTTCACCCATGTTTCGTCACCAGTAACGATGCGATCGAGTAAAGAGTCACCATCCTTATCGTAAGCGTCCAAAAAGTTCAACGCTGCAGCCATTCGCTGATTTTTGTGGTCCTCTGTCAAGATTTTTGGAATCCATCTTGCACAAAACTTGTGGTAACCAAGCTTTTCGCTGATGATTTCGTGCAACAAACTTCGCGAAATTTGTGGAAAACTCAAAGAAAGTTCCGTTATTGTGAACTTTCGATTTTCACGGACTTCAGCATCGACTTTTTCCACAAGTTCGGCAGTCACTATGCTGGGTCTCCCACTTCGATGTTCGTCGTGAACATTGGTTCGGCCATTTTTAAATCTTATGACCCACTGACGCACTCCACCTTCCGTGATAATGTTGTCCCCATACACTTCACAAAGCTGCCGATAGATTTCTATCGGTTTACAGTTTTTTGCAGTCAGAAACCTTATTACTGCACGCACCTCGCAGCTCGCGGGATTTTCAATTAACGCAGACATTTCAAACCGTCACAGTATCTTAACGGAGCACAGCACGAACCTCTCACTAGCACGGCTAGATGCCGACTGAGCTGCGCAACGCTCTGACCCCAAGATGGCCGCGCTAGCCCCGCCCCTAGCGGACACAGACGAAAACGTAATCTAATTTCTGGATAGCCCTCGTAACTTAATTCTTACTTAACCTATGGATGACGCCGGCGCTTTGGCCGGGATCCTAAGGTAGCATGCACGCTTATGTAATCTTGTGGTGTTTCTTATTAATAACGTCTTGATTGTTTTTCATTTCCATTCACTCACGCATTCATACTTTTATCTATTTACACTTATTTACACGCCTAGCACTCGCACATTCAGACGGCAGTATTTACACTAGAACTTCACTTGGCGCCACGGCGCTGACTGTGCTCAAAGCGTCCGTGGCGGTTAGGCACTGTGCGCCCTGGCGACGGTGGCCGACGGCTCCACGGGCCCCGCGTCATCTTCGTCTTCGGCCGCCGGTGCCTCGCCCGTCTCGCAGGCGGCCTCTCGCCGGTCGCTCGCAGAGCTCTGCGAGGAGTTGCGGCGGCAGCGCCCGGAACGTGAAGGCCACGTGTTTGCGCCCTCCTGGGCCAAAATAGGCCCTGTGGACATCGCCGTTTTCGCGCAGGAGCCGCGGAATTTGCGGGCCCAGCGCCCGCGTGAACGCCGTGCGTGCCCTCCGGCGGATCCCCTCCGGCAGCTGGCGGCTTACGCCCAGGACCCTATAGGTTACATTGTTCCTATGGTGGCGATTGGGAGGAGGGAGAGGAAGATGCGGCTGCGTTGCGGTGCGTACCGCTCGGTTCTCGGCCACGTAAATCAGGCGTAAGGTCGAGACCGGCGCTGCCGCGAAGGTTTCGCAAGCATACGTCCATAAGCTGCGTATGCAGGTGGGAAAGAGGAGTCGCTTCTGTGGGAGTAACAGGTCCGGGGAGCTGAGGAGGTGACGTAGAAGGGAGGTCCTGGAAAGTATTTTGTGGCGAAGGTTCTTGGCGTGCTTGTGGCAGTAGAGGCCACGGTCTAGAGTCACGCTAAGGCACTTCGCGCTTGGGGACCAGGGGAGGTGCGTGCCCGCCAACAGCACCGTTTCCTCGGGGTCTGCCCTCTGACAGGTAAAGTTAACGGCCACGCATTTTGTAGGGTTTAGGGTCAGGCGTTTATGGCGGAGCCAGGTAGGTAAGGCGGCGAGACATTCATTCAGATATCTAACAGTTTGCATGCTGTTCGCCGACTTCGCGTAATATGCAAAGTCGTCCGCGAACATCAGGAGCCCTCAACGCTGGATTCCCGTTCTCCTTGCTGCTAGCAGGGGCGCATCATTGACGTACAAGCCGAAGATGGTGGGGAAAGCACGCTGCCCTGTGGAACCCCCGCCCCGGCGCGTCTTAGGGACGATTGTACGCCATTGAGACGCACTCTGAACGTCCTCTCCGTGGGAAAGCTACCGATCAACCTGGTGTAGCAGTCGCTTATCCCTGACTCGATGAGGCATAAGAGAGCCCTCTAATGCCACACCGTGTCGAAAGCCGACCGCATGTCCAGGAAGATGGTAGGCAGTTTGCCGCCGCTCCGCTGTGACCCGTTCTGAATCCAAATTGTTCGTCTCGGAGGAGACCTAGACGTACTTCCTGTTGCAAACGCACCAGTACTTGGCGTTCTAGGGTCTTTCCTAGGAGCGAGAGTAGACTAATGGGTCTATAACTACTCGGCAGGGAGAGGCTTTTACCGCACTTGGGTATTAAGAAAATGCTCGCAGTTTTCCACGCTCGCGGAAAATAAGCTTAGGCTTGGCAGGCAGCCGTTAAAGAGCACCAGGAGAAAATCCACCCCTTTGTCGCCAACAGCTCTCAGTTGGGCGACAGTGATACCATCAGGGCCGCAAGAGTTTTTAATTTGAAGCGGCGGAGCTCTCCGCGGAGTTCCCCGTCCGTTACGTGACGGTATGAGGTGTTCGGTGCTACTGACACTCTAGTCGCTCCGCAGTCAAGCGGGCATTGCTAGCTCCAGTGTCGTTGGTTCAGAACCGCCGCTCAAGCGAGTCATCAAAGACTTCGCTTTTAGCGGCGGCGTCCCACACATTCCGGTGCTGGATGAGGTTGACTAGGGAGCCTTGGGGCGTCCGCGTTGGTCTGTACGGGGTAGTTTACTCCTGGTTGCCGTCCCAGCGCTTTAGATAAGTCCCATAGGCGCTTATCGTGGAGGTTGTAACTCTTGTAATGTATTTTTCCCCCGAGCCTTTCTCTAGCCTATCAGAGACGCTCGGAATTTTCGGCTCAGCGCTCTCGCCCGCTCCCTGTCTGCGGGATCACCAAATCGGCGATGAAGCTTTACTGCTCTGCGGAGCGCTTGCAGTGTCCGTCTTTGCTCGTCTGTGAGCTTGGGACGAGAATCCGGCACGACACTTTCGTGACCATTTTGTACACGGACATGACCGTGTCAGTAAACAAGTTCACTGCAGATTCTATGTCCGTGTTTGTCACTAGTGGTCTCCGCTCGAGCAAATCGCTCACTTGACCTTGATAGCCGACCCAGCCAGTGATGCGCGTTGTTTGCATTTTTTGCTGGCGTGCTGCGACAAGAGATGCCACCACACATATTACTGGATTGTGATCAGATTCCAGTTCGGGAAGTGACGACGGTACATTGCCATCGACTCCGCGATCGCAAAATCGATAATTCCCGGTCTCTTGCGCGTTCCGCGCTGGACTGTCAAGAAATATGTGGGACGTTTCGGTGGGAATACATATACGCCCCGTTTCATATTTGCTAGAGTGGCGAGATTGGTGCCGTTCCTGATGGAACCCAAGCACCCCACGACCGGTATCTTGCATTGGAATCACCGAGCAGCATAACCTTGGTGTCGAGCGCGCGGATAGCTTCGATTTCTGAGACGTTTAGAGTTTGATCTGGGCAGTAGACAGACGTGACAAGGAGTCGGCTGGTTCCCACCCAAATGTGCGCTCCAAACGCTTCCAGAGATGTCAGCGTTTGAGTCGGGAGGTTTGCTTTGAGCTGAGGGATGTTGCGGGGAATGTTCAATGCGACACCGCCTCCCAATCTGCCTTCGCGGTCGCTCCGGTATGTAGCGAATCCTTGAATTCGGAAGTCACTCCGGGCGTTGAACCACGTCTCTTGTATCGCCATGATATCGAGTTTATACGTTTGAATAAACTCACCTATTTGCTGGGCTTTGTGCAGTGCGCTGCGTTCATTCCAGGTGCATGCACGCAGCGGTTGCATGCAGGTAGATAGTGGCCTTCTCCTATTAGTTTGCGCCATCTTCCGGGAGAAAAGCTGCAAGCTGTGCTAGCATTACCAGAAACTGGCTTCTGGAGAATGCTGCAGGGGCGGCCGCGACTCTACTACACCGCTTGTGCCCTGCGACACGGAGGCCTGTGCGGCATTTGCCTCTGCCTCTGCCTTGTACCACCGCTGACCAGGCTGTCCCGTTACCTTCCTGCCGTTCTGCTCCGTTGGTTTGGCCGAACGGCGTTTTCCCCGGCATCGTCTGAGGGACGACCGGGGAGACTAATGTAGCTGCACCCGGAGTACGCATTTATCTATGCTTAAAAGGTTAGATATGGCTAAGTCAAAAATTACAAACCTGATAACCCTCTGAGACCAGTTGTCAGTTTCATCATTAACCCCTTGTAAATTTCTAAAAGACATATTAACCCACGTAATTGACAATAAATACAATGTCAAAGAGTCTTTTGAGTTTGTAAACAAAATACTAGAGATTTCATTACCAGAGGATTACATCATAGTTTCTTTAGATGTCTGCTGATTATTTACCAATATACCAATGCAGTTAGCCATAGACATTGTTTCTACAGAACAAGATTATTAGATTGTAATATGAGTAGGGGTGAATTTATGTAAATGTATAAATTGTGTTGTCAAGAAGGATATTTTATATATAATAACCAGTTTTATTGTATGGTGGATGGTATTGCGATGGGTTCACCCTCTGCACCTAGTATTGCTTACATAGTAATGAACAAGTTATTAGATGAAACACACAAGCAAATTGACTTTCACATCCCACTCATTTACAAATATGTGAATCACTTACTCTTAGCCATACCTAAAAACAAAGGAGACACCTTATTAAATTCATTTAATGCATATCACCAAAAGATAAAATTTACCATAGTATATGAAGTAAAACAAAAAATACCCCTTCTAGATACTCTTATAATTAGGAATAATAATGGTACTGTAGCGTCATAGACTTGACTCCCTGCTCTTGA